>UBIG03000009.1:0-35000 GCA_900464855.2 Musa schizocarpa
CAGGGCCGATGGGCGTTCGCGTAGCAGTGGGATCTACCGCCGCCATAAACCGTCAGTCATCAGCTTCAGCCAGTAAAATGGCCACGGTTCCGTTTTACCGTTTCGCCGTTAGTTTTGGCAGTTTCAGTACATGGCGACGAACGCGGATGAGCAAACGTTTGCCATCCCCAGCACCCTGGAACCGGGCGGGCAATAGGTTGATGAAGCGCTCGATTGCAGGGACGGCAGTTGCTCGGCCGCCGGCCAACCGTCGCTAGGACAAATGGCCGGGTTTAACGCATGTCTAGCCGCTTTTGCCAGTTTTTGAAGTTCCTTACGCCGCATTTAACGACGCGATAGAGTTGAACGTCGCTATCCGGTTCGCGGAACTCGCGTCACAGGGCTGGATGGCTGTCAGATAGCAGGGATAGGTTGCCTTCCTCGCTTTCATTGTCCGCCGGGCCATTGGTTACTTCGGTCAGTGCCGAAAATGGCCAATTTACCCGCTGGCCAGTTTTGGCCGGTTTTTGGCAAATTTGCGGCGTCATACGTAACTTATCGGATGAGCTAAACGGCCAGTTATCCAGCACCGAACTCTGGTACAGGTCAATAAGCGCCAGATAGCAGGGACGTTGCTCACTGCCAGTTGTCCACGCCGTCACGCTCGCCAGCCTAAATGGCCAGTTTTAGTTCGCTTTTAATAGTTTTTGCGTTCTGCGCGTCGGGCGACCATCGAGCGGAGCAAACGCCAGCTATCTCAGCACCGGAACCTTCCGCGGCAATAGGGCTGATGGGGCCAGATAGTGGGACGGTAAGGCTTCCTCGCCGGCTGTCCGCTTCGCCGGGCTAGGCCTTAAAATGGCTGTTTGGCCCGGCTTTTTTTGGCCGCTTTTGGCTGCTTAAGCAGTTCCGCGCTTCCGCTGGTGAACGACGCGAGCGAACAAAACGGCCAGCCATCCAGCACATCAGAAACCCCAGGAACAGGGCTGGATGGGGCGTTCAGATATGGATGGTGCTGTCTTCGCTTCGCTGCTATCCGCCGCCGCCGGTCAGTCATCAGAAATAAAATGGTTAGTTTTATCCGTTTACGCCGGAAGTTTTACGGTTTTGGCAGTTCTATGTTACGTGAACGACGTGGAGCTGAGCAAAACTTCAGCCATCTGAACCTGAAACCCCCGGCATAGGGCTGGATGGCCGTCGATGGTAGGACGGTGTTGCCTCGCCTTCGGTCGCTGGTCCGCCGCCGTACCGGTCGTTGTGGACAAAATGGCCAGGGGCTTTGGCCCGGTTCAGGCTGTTTTGGCCAGTTTTGGGCAGTTTGCGCGTCGTACAATCGATGATGAGTAAAACGTCAGCCATCCAGCACCCTGGGAACCCTCGGCAGCACAGGGATGGATAGGGGAGTTCGTGATAGTAGGACGGTGTTATTCGCCATTGACTGAACCTCCACGCTGTTCGCCGCAACAAAATGGCCAGTTTGGTTTGTTTCGCTGTTTTGCCGTTTTGGGCAGTACTCATGCCGCTGGCTTAACGACGGGATGAGGAACGCAGTTTATCCGCAGCACTTCAACCCTCCCCGGTGCAGCACAGGGCTGGATGGGCGTTCGTATAGCGTGGACGAAATAGGCCTTCGGCTTCACGCTGTCCTCCGGCCGCTTTAGCCTGTAAATGGCCAGTTTTGGTCTGCTTGGGTCAAGCTTTACTAGTTTTGGCAGTTCATGCTACGCTAACGATGTACGGAGCAAACAAATAAATATCTGAAGTAACTTGGAAACTCCCCGGCAGAACAGGGCTGATAGCGTTCAGATAGCAGGGACGGTGTTGTTCGGCTTCACGTTGTCCGCCAGCCAGTTCATGAAAGCCAAAATGCAGCCAGTTTAGCCCGTTTCTGGTCAGTTTTGGTTTTAAGTAAATTTTGCGCGTCATAACGACGTGCGACGATAAACAAATAGCTTCATCCTGTGCACCCCTGAAACCCCGGCATAATAGTGTATTGATTATGCTCGACAGGACGCAAGCCGCTTCGGCCATTACGAACCGCCGCCGCTTCGATCGCTTTAGGACAAAATGTTTGGCCCAGCTTTGTATCGCCGGCAAGTTTCCAGTTGTTCTGCCGGTTAACGACATGATGAGCAAATCATTCGCTATCTCAGTACCCTCTGGAAACCCCCGGCAGCATAATGGATGGGGAGTTCAGGACGCAGTTGCTTCGTTTGTTTCCGCCGTCAGTCCGCCGACAAAAAATGGCCAGTTTTGGCCCGTTTTTGCGCCGTTTACCAGTTTTGGGCAGTTCTTACCGCTGTGAACGACGTGATTAGAGCAAAACGTCACGATTCCTTTAGCACCCTGGTCCCCGTAAGTGGGAACAGGGCTGGATGTAGCGTTTGTATAGCAGGACGGTAGTTGCCTCAGTCGCTTCGTTGTCCGGCCGGGCCGTCAGCTGGCCACAGCCAAAAATGGCCAGTTTACCGTTTAGCTGGTTTGCCAGTTTTAAGCAGTTCTTGCGCCGCTGGCTAACGACGCGAGCTGAGCAAAACGTCATTTATCGTGAAGAATCTCTGGAACCCCGTATAGGCTGGATTTGGGCGTCTGATTATAGGGACGGAAGGTTTCTGCCGCTTTCGCTTCGCCAAGGTCCGCCACTCGCCATGGATTTAAAATGGTCAGCCATTCTGCTTAATGTATTGTTTTAGCAGTTTCATGCGGCTATGGCGAACAATGAGCCGGAGCAAAACGCCAGCCATCTCTGGCACTTCTGAACCCCTGGTAATAGGCGATGGGCGTTTCAGATAGACGAAAGCGTTTTCCTCGCCGCTGTCAGTCATCACGTCAGCTTCACCAGCCAAAAATGGCTGTTTTAATTCGCTTGCCAGTTTTGCCAGTTTTAAGCAGTTCATGCACCGCTGGTGAACTACGCGGAGCGATAAATACAGGCTAACCGAAACGGAACCTCTGGTGGCGAGGGCTGGATAGGCGTCAGACAGGTGGACGCAGGCTGTTCTTCAGTCATTTCTGTCCGTCACTCGCCGCTCGATCGCTGTGGGACAAAATGCAATAGTTTGGACCGTTTCAGGCTGTTTTGGTTAAAGTTTGCGCTGTTCAGGTGCCGTGGCGAGCGATATGATGGAGTAAAATACAGCCATCCAGACCCCGAACCTCTGGCAGCACAGCGCTGATGGAGTTCGTATATAGGACGAGGCATCTCGTTTGCTTCGTTGTCTGCTCGCCGTTTGTTCGCTCGAAGCCAAAATGCACAATGTAGTCCGCTTTTGGCCGCTTTCAAGCGGCCAGTTTTAACAGTTTTATGGTTTTGTGAACGACGATGGAGCGTGTCACAGCTATCTCGCACACCTTCAACTTTCGGTGGCAATAGGCTGGATGGGCGTTCATATGGACGGTGTTGTTCTCTCGGCCGCCAGTCATTAACTGCCGCCGCCGGGACCGCCGTTTAGGACAAAATGGCTGGGGTTTTGGACCGCTTTTAGGCTTCAAGCGGCAAAAGCGAAAGTTGTTCTTGCCGTGGATGCACGATATGAGCGGAGCAAAATCGGCCAGCTATCCAGCACCCCGGAACTTCTGCGGAATAGGGCTGAAGGGCGTTCAGATAGGCAGGGACGGTAGCTGTCTTCCGCCGGTTGTCCACATTGGCCGCCGTCAGCCAAAATGGCTATTGGCCTGCTTATGGCTGGGTTTGCCAGTTTTTGGCAGTTCGCGGTCATAACTAATGGAATGGATAAAAACGCCGTACGGTCCCCAGCGCCCGAACTCCCCTGGTAAAATAGGGCTGATGGGGCGTTCAGATTGCAGTGACGGCGGTTGTTTCGCCGGCCATTGCTGTCCGCCGCTTCGCCGCCGGTCGCTAGGACAAAATGGCCAGTTTATCGGGTTCAGGCTGCTTGCTGGAAGTAGCAGTTCTTTAAAGGCCGCGAGCTTAACGACGCGAGCGGGAGTAAAACGTCAGCCATCTTGCACTGGAACCCCCGGCGGCATGTAATGATGGCGTTGCTCGTGATAGTGGAGGAAAGCGTTTCGCCGCCTTTTCGCATTAAACCACGTCAGTCATTACCTCCGCCAGCCGTGCCGCTAACATATCGCTTTTGGCCAGTTTTGGTTAAAATAGCAGTTTTGCGCGTCATGACCCATCGAGCTGAGCAAAAACGCCAGCCATCTCAGCACCAACCCCCGGGTAAGTAATAGGGCTGATGGGCGTTCAGATAGCGGACGTAAAGGTTTCGCTGCCGCTGTCCGTCACGCCGCTGCCGCTTCAGTTTCCAAAATGGCCAGTTTTAATTCGGTTTGGCTGTTTTGCCTGTTTTTGGCAGTTCTGCGCATTACGTGCTTAACGACGCGAGCCGGGAGCAGTACCAGCTGATCTCAGCACCCTCTGAACCTTCGGCACAGGGCTGATGGGGTTCGATAGTAGGACGGTACAAGCTTCGCCGCCGCTGTCCTCCGCTTTGTCTACTAGCCTAAAATGGCCGCTTTAATTCGCGAAATGCTGGCCAGTTTTTGGCGCAGTTCTTTATGCGGCCATTGCGAACGACGGATGCGAGAACGCTGCTCATCTCAGCGACTCTGAACCGCCCGGGTGTAACAGGGCTGATGGCATTCAGATAGCAGGGACGGTGTTGCCTTCCGCTGGCTTATTGTCCGCCGCCGCTTCGCCAGCCAAAATGGCCAGTTTTGGTCTGCTGGGCTGTTTTGGCTGGCTTGTTTTGAGGCAAGTAACGGGCGAACGACGCGGAGCTGAGCAACGTACAAATATCTGAGTACCAACCCCCGCCAGGTATAGGCCGGGATGGGAGTTCAGAGAAGCATGGACGCAGGCGTCTCGCCGCTGCTGTCCCGCCGCTGCCGCCACAAAATGGCTATAGCTTTACTGCTTGGCCATTTTATTGCTTTTTGCAGTTCTTTGCGGTCACTGAACGACAAGATGAGTGAAATACAGCTATCTCAGCACCTCTGAATCCTCTGGGCGGCATAGGCTGATGGGGCGTCAGAAGCGGATTTGTAAACGCCGCCGCCATGGTCCGCTGGCCACGTTTCCAAATTTAAATGGCTCGGTTTTTGTCGCTTTGGCTGTTTCGGGGTGCAGTTTCGCGCGTGGCGAACGACGTGGATGAGTGCAAAACGTCAGCTATCATCTCAGCACCCCGAACCCTCCGGCGGCATTAGGCCGGATGGGCTGCCAGGATTTGCGCTGCTTCGGTAAAGGCTGCAATTGTCCGCCGCCGCCGCCGAAAATGGTATTTTTGGTCTGCCGCGTTTTGGCCGTTTTCGGCTAACGACCGGTCGAGTAAAACGCCAGCTATCTGACTGGAAAACCCCGGCAGAAATGAGGGCGGGATGGGGCGTCAAGAGGGACGGCGTTGCTTCGCCGCCGTTCCCTACCGCCGCCGCCTTCAGCCAAAATGGCTGGTTTGGGTGGCGGCCAGTTTTTAACAGTTTTTTAGCAGTTCTTGGCGACCGCTAACGACCATTAAACGTCAGCCGAATGGTAACCGGCGGAACAGGTCGGGATGGGCGTATGCCGATAGCAGGACGGTGCTGCGTCGTATTGTCCAGCCGCTGCCGCCGCCATTAGGACAAAATGGCCAGTTCGGTCCGCCGGGCCGTCATGGCAAGTTTTGCGCTGTTCTGCGCGCCGCCGCTTAATGACATGAGCGAGTTAAATGTCAGTCATCTCAGCACCCGGAACCTCCGGCAGTTATTAGGTCGATGGGGAGTTCGATAGTAGGGGACGGTGTTGCGTTTTTGGCCAGTTGTGCCGCTGTCATTCAACCAAAATGGTCATTTTGGCCCGCTTTTACCGTTTTATTATTTTCGTTAGTTTTTAGCGCAGCTAATCCATATGAGCCGAGCCGAAACATCAGCATTCAGCACCATGGTTCGCGGCGGCGAGGCCGGATGGGGCGTTCGATAGCAGGTGGACAAAAGCCGTTTCCGCCGCCGCGTCCGACAGGGCCCGGCCATTTCGGCTCGCTGGCCGCCAAAATTGCCAGTTTTGGGCAGTTTTGCGCTGTTTTAATGATGAGACGCCATTTTTTGCGTCGCCGGGTAACGACAGGGCCGGGGGAAAACGCCAGGGATCTCAGCCAATCGCTCGGCTGCTTCGGCGCCGCCGCCGGCTGATGGGTGTTCGATAGCTTCTCGGGCTGTTTTCACTTAGTTTTCACAGTCCGCCGGGCGGCCGCCGATTCAGCCAAAATGGCCAGTTTTGGCCAGGCTTTTGGCCGTTAATAGTTTTGGCACGAAGCCGCCAGCCGGTATTGCCGAACGTTTTGAGCGGAGCAGGAACGCCAGCCATCCAGCACTTAACTCTCCGGTAAAAACGCCATTCAGGGTTCAGATAGCAGGGACGGTGTTTCAAAGTTAGGTCCAATCGCCGCCGCCGCCGCCGCCGCCGGCCAGTTTTGGCCCGCCAGCCGGCCGCCGGGCCGTTTTGGCAAAGTTTTACGTCGCGGCGAACGACGAGCGGAGCAAAACGCCATTCATTCAGCACTTCGACCGCGCGGGGCAATAGCTGATGGGGTCCTGATAGCAGACGGTTGCACCGCCAAAGCCGGCCACCACTGCCGCCGGTCAGGCAAAACGGCTGGTTTTGGCCCGCTTTTTGGCTGTTTGGCCAGTTTTGGAAGTTTCTCATGCGTTTATGCTTAACGACGAGCGGAGTTAACGCCATCCATCCAGCACCGTGGAAACCGGCGGCACAGGGCCGGATGGGGCGTCGATAAGGGATTTGCGTTGCCTCGCTGGTTGTTCTTTCCGCTTTCCGCCGTCAGGCCAAAAACGGCTGGTTTCGCTTTACGGGTTTTTTTGTTTTAAGAAACCTGGCTTTTCCGGCTAACGACGTCGCGCGAAGGAGTTAACGTCAGCCATCTCAGCACCACCCCAACCGGGCGGCACAGGTCGATGGGGCGTTCGATAGCAGGGACGGTGCCGCCGCCGCTGCTCCCGCCGCCGCCGCCAGTTTAAATGGCTACCGTTTTCGGCTCGCTTCGGCCGTTTTATTATTTTTTTTCGGCAGTTTTCGCGCTAATTACGATGATGCAAAATGTCAGCCATCTCAGCACCCCTGAAACCCCGGCGGCACAGGGCCGATGGGGCGTGATAGCAGGACGGTGCTGGCCGCCGCCGCTGCTCGCCGCCGCCGCCGTCAGATCAGCCAGCCTAAATGGCCGGTTTGGCCCGGGTTGTTTCGGCCAGTTTTTACAGTTCTTGCATGCCGCTGAACGGGACGAGCAAAACGCACGCCATTCAGCATACTTCGAACCGGACCGCGGCACAGGGCCGGATGCTAACGTCAGATAGCGATGGGATTTGCTGCTCGCTGCCGCTGCCGCCGCCGATGGGCCGCTTCGCCACCTTACGGCCAGTTTTGGCCCGTTTTCGCCGCACGGCTTTGGCTGGCTTTTCGGCAGTCTTCGACCGGGCGGCCAACGACGTGAGGCCGAGCGAGAACGCCGCCGCCATTCCGCTACCGGAACCGGCGGCACAGGCTGATGGGGCGTTTCGAGTTAGCAGGACGGTGCCGCCCCGGCCGCCGCTGCCTCCGTTATCCGCCGCCGTGCGCCGGACGGCCGCTTTTCGGCTCGCTTGGCCGTTTTTAAGCAGTTTTCGCGCGGCCGCTCGGGCCATCCTTTTTAATGAGCGAATGCCGAAGCATGAATTCACCGAGTTGAACCGGGTAATTCAGGGCCTGGATGGGGCGTCAGATAGCAGGGGGTGTCGTTTCACCGCCGCTGGCTGTTGACATTGATCAGCAAAATGGCCGCGGCTTTTGGCCTGTTTTTGGGCTGTTTTTGCGCCGCCGGGCGACGATTTGATGAGAGCAAACGCCAATATTGAGCACCTCGAACAGGGCCGATGGGCGCTGAGAGGATGTTGCTTGTTTCGCGTCTGTCGTGATTGGCCGGCCACGGGCCAAAATGGCCATTTTTATCCGCTTCGGCCAGTTTAGTTTCGGGCCGCTTAACGACGAAGCGAACGACGTGCGAGCAGAGAAACTCATCCAGATAGCAGGGATCGGTAAGCGCTCTTCGCCGCTTCGTTGTCCGCCGCTTTCCCTCAGCCAAAAATGCACAGTTTTGGCCCGCTTTTGGCCAGTTTTGCCAGTTTTTGCGCAGTTCTATGGCTTAACTACGTGAGCGGGAGAACGGCCAGTTATCTCAGCACTCTGGAAACTCCCTGCATATTGATAGTACGGTAGCAGGACGCAAGTCGCTCTCGTCAGCCGCTGTCCGTCACGCCGCTCTTGGTCGCCGACGATGACAGCTCTTCCATCATTGCCCCTTTCCTGCGGTGGGTAATGGTCGTCATGTTACGGTCGAGGACGCATACCCATGATCCTGCCAGTAGTAGTATATTGTCCTCTAAAGATTAAGCCATGCATGTGTGGGTATGAACTATTTCAGACTGTGAAAACCGCGTTAATGGCTCATTAAATCAATTATAGTTTGTTTTGATGGTACGCGTTACCGGATAACCGGTGAGAATTTTGGAGCCAATATGTGCAACAAACCCCGACCTCCGAAGGAGGCGCTTATTAGATAAAGGCTGGACGCGGCTTTGCCCGCTGTTCGATGATTCATGATAACCGGACGGATCGCGGCGCCGTCGCGGCCGCTTAATGATATCATTCAAATTTCTGCCCTATCAACTTTCGGCGGTAGGATAGCATGTACCACAGGCTTACAGGTGACGAGAATTAGGGGTTCGATTCCCGGGGGGAGCCCAGAAACGGCGTTATTCCATGAGGGCAGCAGGCGCCAGCACTGTTACCCAACTCCGGACACGGGAGTGCATAATAGTCACACACCGCTCTTCGAAGTCTGGTAATTGAATGAGTACAATCAAAAACCTTTAACGAGGATCCATTGAGGGCGCGCTGGTGCCAGTAGCGGTAATTCCAGCCCAACATGATATTTGGGTTTTGCAGTTAAAAAAGCTCGAGTTGGATTTTGGACGGGTCGTTTCGGTTCACTGCTGTAAGTGCAAATCCGATTCCATCCTTCGTCATGCCATGCGTGCTCGGCCTTAACTGGCTGGTCGCGGCCTCCGGGCGCCGTTGCTTTGAAGAAATTAGAGTGTCAAAGCAAGCCTAACGCTCTGGATACATTAGCATGGGATAACATCACAGGATTTCGGGTCCTATTGTGTTTGCTCGATCGGAGTAATGATTAAGAGGGACAGTCGGGGCATTCATATATAGTCAGAGGTGAAATTTTGATTTATGAAAGACGAACCACGAAAAGCATGCCAAGTGATGTTTTCATTAATCAAGAACAAAAGTTGGGGGCCTGAAGACGATCAGATACCGCCCTAGTCTCAACTCGATAAAACGGCGTCAATTCGTGGATCGGCTATGGATGTTGCTCTTAGACTCCGCTGGCACCTTTATGAGAAATCAAAGTCTTTAAGGTTCGGGGGAGTATGGTCCCGGCTGAACGAAGCGAATTGGCTGACGGCACCACCAGGAGGAGCTCGGGCGCTTTAATTTGACTCAACACGGGAAATCCTAATGTGTCCGCAGGCGATGATTTCGACAGATCGAGAGCTCTTTTCGATTCTAAGGGCGGTGGTGCATGGTCGTTTTAGTTGGTGGAGCGACGAATCAAGTTATCCGGAGCACGGAACGAACCTCGCATTTGTTAACTAGCTACGTGAGGCATCCTTCCGCTGGCCAGCTTTTAGAGGTGACTATGGTCAATGTTCGCCGCCTGCCGACGCCGCGAGTAGTTCAATCGGGGTCTTATCATTAGAGGAAGGAGTCATAACAAGGTTTCCAGAAGGTGAAAGCGGACGATTGGCCATTGTCGACCCAATCGCATTTGGGATTCCACCGGAATGCGCCAACGTTTCCGGGCTCGCCCCGGCCAACACCCCTGAATACGGCTCGTTCTGTATGGACGACCAGGGATGAACTACCAACCCCCCGGGCGCGATAGCCAAGGAACACGGTAATTATCGAAGTCGGAGGGCTTTCCTTGCATGCAGTAGGCTACAATTCGACGGTGATTGGATCTATTGACGGCAATTAATGGATATCTCGCTTCTCGTCCTCGACGATGAAGAACGGATGGAAATGAGAGATACCTGGTGTGCATTGCAGATTCCCTGAACCACGAGTCTTTGAACGAAGCGAAAGCTCGCCCTTGGCAATATCCGCTAAGGGCACGCCTGGCTTCACGCCGACCACGGCCGCCGTTTCCCTCAGGGGACGGCGAACGCGAGGATGGCCCCGTGGGCCGAAGGTGCGCGGTCAAGAGCGGGTTGCCGATGGTTGTCGAACACCACGCTGGGATGGATGCCTGTGCGCAGCCGCACGCCGTGCTCGGACCGGGCGAGGCTCGAGACCCTCGTCGGGACCGCAGTCGATGTTTACACGGACCGCCACCCCAGGTCAGGTGGCTACCCGCTGAGTTTAAGCATTGGCAATGCCGGAGGAGAAGAACTTACAAGGGATTCCCTAGTAACGGGCGAGCGAACCGGGATTCAGCCCAGTTGAGAACGGCGGCTGCGTTGCCTGAATTAGTTCGCAGAAGCATCCTTAGCGATGGCCCAAGTCCCCTGGAAAGGGGCACCGGGAGGTGAGAGCCCCGCCCGCTCGGACCCCTGTCGCACCACACGCACGTCCGGCGAGTCGATGAGAATGCAGGTTTGGGAATGCAGCCCCAATCTGTAAATTGGCCCGTTAACAATATGGGCGAAGAGACCGAGCATAAAACAAGTACCGGTGGAGGGGAAAGATGAAAAGGACTGAAAAAGAGAGTCAAAGAGTGCTTGAAATTGCCGGAGGGAAGCGGATGGGGCCGGCGATGCACTTCGGCCGATGCGAACGTTAGCCGTCACGGTCGGCCAGCGGATCGGCGCGGGTGCATCGGGACGGTCGGCCCGGACGATCGTTCGCTCGAGGGGATACCGTCGTTGCGGTTTTGCGACATGACGCCGGGCATCGGCATGCACCGCTGGGTACATCGCGGTATAGGCGCGGCCAAAGGCTCTTCATCCCACCGCAATGGCCGTTATCGACCGCTGGAGTTCGATTACGCGTATGAAGCCCATCAAAAGTGAAACCCCGAAGGGCACAAGGAAGAACCGGCGGAAACCCTTTAGGGTTGCACCGCCTCCCGATCATCTTTCTTTCGCCTGGAGCATGGAACAACGTGGGACCAAAGATGAACTATGCCTAGGTTATGGCCAAAGGAAACTTCCGTGGAGGCCCTGCCATACTGACGCAAAACGTCGCCTGACTTGGGTATAGGGCGACTTAATCGAACCATCTAGTAGTCGTTCCCTCCGGTTTCCTCAGATAAAGGAGCCCAATGCTCGAAGTTCCCCCGTAAAGCCAATGATTGAGGCATCAGCAACCATCTATTTCAAACTTTAACAGGGACTACGCGGCTATTTCGCTGCCGCTGAATCGAGAGCCCGGGCGGGCTAAGGCGAAACGGCATGGCGGATGAACCGGGTTGGGTTACGGTGCTCAACTGTATGCTAACCCGCATAATCACCGGGGTGTTGGTCGATTAAGAGGCAGACAGGTCGTGGAAGCTCAAAATGGCTAAGGAGTGGTAACAACTCACCTGCCGAATCAAATTGAATTCTCAAAATGGATGGCGCTGCCGCCGCCGCACTTAATTGAAGCATGACATGCAGCCAAGCCCTTCGAGTAGTGGTATTTCGAAACCCAGGGCGCGAGGCCCGGCGACGCCGCCGCCGGTGCAGATCTTTGGTGGTAGCAAATATTCAAATGAGAACTTTGAAGGCCGAAGAGGGGAAAGTTCCATGAACGCACGGCATAATGGGTTAGTCATCCCAGGGACGGGAAGCCCGGCTTTTCCCTCTCTTGTTCCAGCGCAGCCCGAATGGACCGTTGGGTTAAAATTCGTCGACGCCGCAGCGGACGGCAACGCGTTAGGGGTCCGGAGACGTCCAGCGGGCCCCGGAAGAGTTATTTTTCTGCTTAACGGCCCGCTTCATTCGGAAACTACCAATGGAGGTAGGGTCCATCGGTCGGAAGAGCCGACGCCGATCGCCGTCCGCGCCCGGCCCTCATGCCCTTGAAAATCCGGAGGAAAGTGCCGCCGCCCGTCGCATTTCATAACCGCATCCAGTTCCAAGGTGAACAGCCTGGCCCATGGAACAATGTAGGCAAGGGAAGTCGGGCAAACGGATCCAGAACTTCGGAAAAAGGATTGGCTCAGGGGTGGGCACGGGTCCCGCCCAACCCGCCGGGTTGTCGGGCGACTGTTTCGAAGCTACCGCGGCGAGGGCCGCGCCGTCGTGGATGGGATCGAACGGGAATGGCTCCTCGGGGCCTTCGGCCGAACAGCCGATCGCCAGAACTGGTACGATAAGGGGAATCCACTGTTTAATTAAAACAGCATTGCGATGGTCTCCGCGATGCTCAATGTGATTTCTGCCCAGTGCTCTGAAATGTCAAAAGTGAAGAAAATTCAACCAAGCGCTGGTAAACGGGCGCGGAGTAACTTACTTTCTTTAAGATAGCAAATGCCTCACATCTAATAAGTGAGACATGAATGAATGGATTAACCAGGACCCCAATGTCCCTGTTCACATCCAGCTGTAAAACCACAGCCAAGGAACGGGTTTGGCAGAATCAGCCGGGAAGAAGACCCTGTTGAGCTTGGACTCTAGTCCCACTTTTTGTGAAATGACTTGAGAGGTGTAGGATAAGTGGGGAGCAGGTTCGGCCGTGAAGTGAAATACCACCACTACTTTTAACGTTATTTTATTTATTCCGGAGTCGGAGGGAGGGGCCCGCCCTCCACCCGACCCGCCCTTTGAAGGGCCAATCCATGGAAGACATTGTCAGTGGGGGAGTCTGGGGCGGCACATCTGTTAAAAGATAACGCAGGTGTCCTATGATGAGCTCAACGAGAACAGAAATCAGGGTGGAACAAAAGGTAAAAGCTCGCTTGATTTTGGATTTCAGCACTTATCATCAACCGTGAAAAAAGTGGCCTATCGATCCTTTAGACCTTCGGAATTTGAAGCTAGAGGTGTCAGAAAAGTTACCACAGGGATAACTGGCTTGTGGGGCCAAGCCGCCTCATAGCGACGTTGCTTTTTTGATCCTTCGATGCCGCTCTTCCCATTGTGAAGCAGAATTCACCGCGTTGATTGTTCACCCACCAATAGGGAACGGAGCTGGCTTAGACCGTCCGGAGACAAGTTAGTTTTACCTCGTGATGATCGAGGTCTATAGTAATTCAACCTAGTACGAGGAACCGCTGATTCACAGCCAATTGGTCATCGCTTGGTTGAAAAGCCAGTGGCGCCGGTTACCGCGGTGTCGGATTATGACTGAACGCTTTAAGTCAGAATCTCTAGCTAGCAAACGGCGCTTCGGCCGTTCGTCGCTTCCCGAATGGCTGTAGGGGCCTTTAGCCCCCATGGGCTCATGTCGCCGGGTAGCCTCGCGAGGTATAGCCACGGCCGGTCATCGGAAGTGAAATTCGCGACGGATCTACTGGGTCAATCTTTTGCAGACGACTTAAATACGCCGATGGGGCATTGTGGGTGGTAGAGTGGCCTTGCGCCACCATCCACTGAGATCCAGCCCCAAGCGCCGCACGGATTCGCCCTCCCCCCCCCCCCCCGGGGCACACCACCCTCCACGCCGACGAGGTTGAAAGCATACACAGTCGAAGGTCAAATATCCGACGAGACGATTGAACTTAGGGGCTGAGCGAGATATCCAATGCGGGCAGTAGCGCCAGCAATGCAGGAGCCACCGCGACGCGGGCCACCGAAAGTGCCTTTGATTCGATGAGAGGCTTAGTAATGACGGAGGCTGTCACTGCAGGATTCGACGAGGCACGTTTACGGCATGTCGATGGATGCATTACATGTCGCTGCCTGCCTGTGCAGGCACAAGCACCAACCAATGTGCCAACGCCCGGCCCGTGAGAATCGCACTCGGCGACAATGACAATCACGGCATCATTACCGCCTTTCAATGCCTCGCTGCTTTCACCCGCTCGCAGCGCAGCTCAGATTCAGCACCCTGTTGGCTTTTGGGTTCAGATAATACAATGAACCCAGCCAGGACGCCGCTGCCTCTCGCTGTCCGCCTCTGCCGCCCTCGGCCGCGACACAGCCAAAATGGCTGTTTTGGCCCCGGCCCTTTGGCGCCTAGTTTTTGGGCAGTTACGGGTCAAGGCGAACCATTTAAGCGGAGCAAAACATCATTGAACGTAGTGACCCTGGAACCCCGGTGGTGGCACAGGGGCTGATGGGTCATTCAGATTGCAGGATCGGTTGCTCCGCCTTTGTTGTCCGGCCGCCGCCGGCTTCGCTTCAGCCAAAATGGCAAGTTTTAGCCCGTTTTTGGGCAGTTTTGGCTGGTTTTGGCAGTTCTTATGCCGTGGCGAACGACGCGGAGCAAAACGAAACCATCTCAGCACCCTGAACCCGGTGGCACAGAGCTGGATGGGGCGTTCAGAGGCAGGGACGGTGCCGCCTCACTTCGGGCTGATCCCTCCGCCGCTGTTGCGCTTCAGCCAAAAATGGCTAGTTTGGCACGTTTTGGTCTGTTTTGGCCAGTTTTGGCAGTTCTGCGCGTCGCGGCTGAACGATACGAGCGGAGCAAAAACGCCAGCCATCTCAGCACCCCTGGAACCCCCGGTGGCACAGGGCTGGATGGGGCGTTCGTGATAGCAGGGGTGCCTCCTCGCCGCTGATTCCTCCGCCGCTGTTCGCTGCGCTTCAGCCAAAAAATGGCCAGTTTTGGCACGTTTTGGTCTGTTTCAGCCAGTTTTGGCAGTTCTTGTGCGTCGCGGCTTAACGATGTGAGCGGAGCAAAACGTCAGCCATCTCAGCACCCTGAACCCCGGTGGCACAGGGCTGGATGGGGCGTTCAGATAGCAGGGACGGTGCTGCTCGCCGCCGTCCACTGTCCGCCGCCGCCGCCGCTTCAGCCAAAAAATGGCCAGTTTTGGGTCGTTTGTTTTTGGCAGTAGTTTTGTGCGTGGGCTGAACGACGTGAGCGGATCAGAAAAACGTCAGCCATCTCAGCACCCTTGAACCCGGTGGCACAGGGTTGATGGGCGTTCAGATAGCAGGGACGGTGCTGCCTTCGCGCTTCACCTCGCTGTCCGCCACGCCGGGTCGCTAGGGACAAAATGGCCAGTTTTGAACCGTTTTGGGCCGTTTTGGCCAGTTTTGTGCAGTTTTTGCGTACGCGTGGAATGACAAGAGCGAGCAAAATGTCAGCCATCTCAGCACCCTGAACCCGGGTGGCACAGGGCTGGATGGGGCGTTCAGATAGCAGGGACGGTGCTGCCTCTCACTTCATTGCTGTCCGGCCGCCGCCGCCAGTCATTTCAGCCAAAATGGCAGTTTTTCACCGCTTTTTTTGCCGCTTTTGGCTAGTTTTTGGCAGTTCTTTGCGGTCGCTGGCGAACCATTATGAGCGGAGCAAAACGCCAGCTATCTCAGCACCCTGGAACCTGGGGGGGCACAGGGCTGGATGGGGCGTTTCAGCAGGGACGGTGCCTTCGCCGGGCCGCTGTCCACCGCCGGCCGCCGCTGCCGCTTCAGCCAAAATGGCCTGTTTTGGCCCGCTTTTTGGCTGTTTTGGCCTGTTTTTGGCAGTTTTTGCGCGCGGGCGAACGACGCGGAGCGGAGCAAAAACGCCAGCCATCTCAGCACCCTGAACCCCGGGTGGCACAGGGCTGGATGGGGCGTTCAGATAGCAGGGACGGTGCTGCCTCGCCGCCGCTGTCCACCGCCGCCCGCTGACTCAGCCAAAATGGCCAGTTTTGGCCCGTTTTTGGCTGTTTGGGCCAGTTTTTGGCAGTTCTTGCGCGTGGCGAACGACGGAGCCGAGCAAAACGTCAGCCATTCAGCACCCTGGAACCCCCGGTGGCACTTTGGGCTGGATGGGGCGTTCGTGATAGTAGGGATGGTGCTGCCTCTTCGCCACGCCACTGTCCGCCGCCGCCGGCCACTCGCCAGAGACGGACGACGGGTCAATCCTTTGCAGACGACTTAAATACGCTGATGGGGCATTGTAAGTGGTAGAGTGGCCTTGCTGCCACGATCCACTGAGATCCAGCCCCCGCGCCGCACGGATTCGCCCCCCCTCCCCACCCCCCCCCCCCCCCCCAAAATTCACTGCCCTCCACGCCCGCCGACAAGGTTGAAAGCGACAGTCGAGCTGGTCAAATATCCGACGGGACGATTGAACTTAGGGGCTGAGCTGAGGTATCCGGCGCGGCAGCAACGCCAGTAATGCAGGAGCCACCGCGATGTGGTGACCGAAGTGTTTTGATTCGATGAGGCGCTAGCAATGACGGAGCGGGTCACTGCAGGATTGACGAGGCACAAGCGATGTAGGTCGATGGATGCACATGTCATTGCCGCTGTGCAGGCACAAGCACCAACCAATGTGCCAATGGCCCGTCCGGGCAAAATCGCAGACTCGATGACAATGACAATCACGCACATCGCTACCCGCCTCAATGCCCTCGCTTGTTTCACCCGCCCGCGAAGCAGCTCAGATCTCAGCACCCTGTTGGCTTTGGGTTCAGACAATACAATGAACCCAGCCAGGGATGCCGCTGCCGCCGCTGTCCGCCTGGCCGCTTCGCCCTCGCCGCACAGCCAAAATGGCCAGTTTGGCCCCGCCCTGTTTTGCGCCAGTTTTGGGCAGTTCTTACGCGTCATGGGCTTAACGACGGAGCGAGCAAAACATCATTGAACGTAGCACCCTGAACCCCCGGTGGCACAGGGGCTGGATGGGCACAGGGACGGGGCTGCCTCTCATGGGGGCTTTCGTTCAGCCAAAATGGCCAGGGCCCGTTTTGGGCAATTTTAACCAGTTTTGGCAGTTCTGCGCTTCGCTGGCTTAACCACGTGAGCGGAGCAAAACGCCAGCCATCTCAGCACCCTGGAACCTCGGTGGCACAGAGCTGGATGGGGCATTCGTGATAGCACGGGACGGTGTTTTCGGCCGATGTTTTGGGCTTCAGCCAAAATGGCTAGTTTTGGCCTGTTTCTGGGCTGGGCCAGTTTTTGGCAGTTCTTGCGCGTCGCTGGCGAACCACGTGAGCGGAGCAAAACGTCAGCCATCTCAGCACCCTAGAACCCCGGGTGGCACAGGGCTGATGGGGCGTTCAGATAGCAGGGTCGGTGTTGCCTCCGCTTCGCTGTCTGTCCGCCGCCGCTTCAGCCAAAAAATGGCCAGTTTTGGCCTGTTTCTGGCCAGTTTTGGCCAGTTTTTTGGCAGTTCTTGCGTCGCTGCGGTGAACGACGTGAGCGGAGCAAAACGCCAGCCATCTCAGCACCCTGGAACCCCGGTGGCACAGGGCTGGATGGGGCGTTCAGATAGCAGGGACGGTGCTGCCCTCGTCACTTCGCCGCTGTCCGCCGCCGCCGGGTCGCCTAGGACAAAATGGCCAGTTTTGGCCCGCTTTGGGCCATTTTGGCCAGTTTTTGGGCAGTTCTTGCGCCACGGCGAACGACGTGAGTGGAGCAAAACGCCAGCCATCTCAGCACCCTGGAACCCCCGGTGGCACAGGGCTGGATGGGGCGTTCAGATAGCAGGGACGGTGTTGCCTCGCCGCCGGCCGTTGTCCGCCGGGCTTCGGCCAACCAAAATGGCCAGTTTTGGCTCATTTTTTGGGCCGTTTTGGCCAGTTTTGGGCAGTTTTTGTGCCGCGGCGAACGACATGAGCGGAGCAAAACGTCAGCCATCTCAGCACCCTGAACCCCTCGGTGGCACAGGGCTGGATGGGGCGTTCAGATAGCAGGGACGGTGTTGCCTCCGCCGCTTCGTTGTCCACCGCCGCCGGGCCACGCCAGCCAAAATGGCCAGTTTGGCCTGTTTTGGCCTGTTTAGGCCAGTTTTTGGCAGTTCTTTTGCGCGTCGCCGGGCGAACGACGTGAGCGGAGCAAAAACGCCAGCCATCTCAGCACCCTGAACCCCGGTGGCACAGGCTGGATGGGGCGTTCAGATAGCAGGGATCGGTGTTGCTCTCGCTTCTTGTCCACCTGTCCGCCATTGCTGCCAGCTCAGCCAAAAATGGCTGTTTTGGGCCCTTTTGGGCTGTTTTGGCCAGTTTTTTGGCAGTTCTTGCGCGTCGCTGGCAAACGACGGAGCGGAGCAAAACGTCAGCTATCTCAGCACCCTGGAACCCCGGGTGGCACAGGGCTGGATGGGGCGTTCAGATAGCAGGGACAGGTTGCCTCTCGCCGTTAAGGTCCGCCGCCGCCGCCTTCCAGAATAACATCCTCATTTCTGAATTTTCGATAAGTTTCTAGTTGTAATGTATGTATCGATTTTAAATTTGATAAAAAGTCAAAGTATGAATCTGAGAACTTATTCATAAGAGTTGGAGGATTTGTTCAAACAAAAAATCTGAGGACCTATATGTAAACCCTGAGGACCTAATCATAAATATTTTAAATACAAGGACTAAACTTTAAAATATACAAAAATACAAACTCCACCGCTTAAGCCTCTCTGCCTTCGTTCTTAAGGAAGCAGAGAAGGCAGCTGCGTGGATGATCTGGGAAAGAAAGAAAGAAAGAAGAAGAAGAAGAAGAAGAAGAAGAAGAGGAAGAAGAAATTGGGGCTTTAAGTTTTCTTGCTCAATCTTCTCAATTGGGGGTCAAAAATTCTCAAGGGCAAGTGTTCTAACCCCATCCTACAGAATTTTTAGTCTCTGTTTTTATGTTGAATCAAAATAAATTGAAGGATTTCTATTTAGAAACTGATATGTCTCTCTTTGGACATAGAACCATGGATTTTGAAGTCTTTTTCGGTAAACTGACCCCTATACACTGTTTCAGCTATAAGTTTTAGTACAAAATGTGAATTTGGACAGGAACTATTTGTTTGAAAATTACACTCTTATATCTTCCTGTTGACACTGATTTTGTAGATTTTGGACACCGAATACTTACCCAAACATCTGATTCAATTGAGCCTATAGACGCTGTAAAACAGGGTTCAAGATTTCTGACCTGTCGATACTAAAATGCCTATAACTCCCTGTTGAAAATTTTGAATTGTACCGAACTGATTTTATTTGAAAATAGACTTGAAAATATTTCTTTTGACTTATAGTTTGAAAATTTTGGATTTCAATTGCTCACCCTATTGTCTATTGAATCCGACCCTATAAATTCTGCAAAACAGTGATTGTGTTTTTGACCTTGTGTTACCAAATCAAAGGTAACTCCGCGTTGGGAACCCTGTTTCATATGAAATTTGTTCCATCAGAATATAGATTGATATATGGTTCGACCATAGTTTTCTTTTATGGGTATTGGAGCATAATTGATATTCTGAAGTATTTGTTTGATGTGCCACTGAATTCTGTCCCAAATCGAAGCTTGGTCCATTGATTCATATTCTGCTCCTGCCTTTGGATATTTGAATTCGTTTAACCTTCTTATTGGATTTGAGCTAAATATGATTGCTTGGAAATCTCTGTACACTTTTGTTTTTATTTCATTCCAAATCTGAATACATTTGTGAGAGATTTGTTCTTTTGTTTCATATTGTCTCGAAAAGGCACATGCACGCTTGTTGTTTACGGCGTGCTTCCGATATATGCTACTTATTGTTAAAACTGCCCTCTTGTACTCGGTGTGTGGGATTGTCCGGACCTTTGCCAGAAATGATAAAGGGTATGCGCTTTATTACCTGCCTGTGGGGTCCCCTCGCGGGATGCGCTTATTACCCGCCTCTATGGGGTCCCGCAGGGGATATTCTGACCTTGCCGAAATGGTAAAGGGTATGTGCTTAGAGCCCCATGACATGCTTTGCCGGGCCCCCCCGACTTCACCTAGACGTGGTGGATGGATCTCCCAAACGGGAGACTTTTGTCGTGTGGTCATTCAGAAATGGATGAATCACATTCGGACCGAGATCCCACCACACCTTCTATATGCTTGATATGACATCCGAGTTTGGGTGAGTTGTTTCGCTCATGCTCCGGATAAGAATGATATGATTGCAATGTCAAGGACTTACGCTTGAGCTCGGGTAGATGATATTTGTTTTGATATGCTCTGATATGTTCATTCATTGATTATTTTGCTTCGAAATGTTCCATATGCCGCTGATATGTTTCGTAACATTTTATATGCCATTGATAAGTCCGGATATGTTACCTTTTGTTATCGATATGCTCCAATTACTCCATGCCCCAAACTGTCAGAACCAAATATGTAAGATTGAAAGGACAATTGTGTTTCGTTTTAATGATATTATGTGTACGAAATCAGATATTCTGCCTTGTATTTTGGAACTGTATCTCTTTGGAAGTTGTACTATTTTGATATGGATATGTTAGTCACTTGTCGGAGCTCTTTTATGCTCACCTCGCTTGTTGATAAATTTTTCGTGATAGCATATTGTTTGCTTAAATGTTAAGATCAATGAGGGGTGGAAAGTTTAGAAGATTTTGGGCAAGATCTTTGTTAGCATATGTGTATTTGTTGTATAAGATACCTGAATCTTATGAAATGTGACGCATGAATCTAAAACCTATGGATTTTGTGTAAGATAAAGGATCCCCATGTATAGTATTTTGGTATGTTAAGTTAAATTCGTGTAATGATATGATCTTATGGTAATCGTTGGTTTGGTGACCGCGATAGACTTCCCATTTGTGAATTTATGTTGTGGTTATTATTTTTGATGAGTTGAGTTCTGGATTGTATGAATTATCGAAAGTGATGTGTGGTATGTTTATGAATTGCTCGTGGTTATGAATTTGTAGACTATAGAGGTGAAATTTTGATCCGAATGTTTTCTTAGTGACCTCAAATGTGTGCTTGGATCCCGGTTAGTTATGATGAAAATTTTAAATATTGTCGATATTTTGAGGGCGTGATGAGGTGGTATCGTGAGCTTGATTTGAGAATCACTAAGAATTTTTTTTTTTTTAGGTGTATTGACTATCATTTAGAGATTGATCAAAGAAAATGTTCTTTTGATGTTTTTGAGAATGAAGGCATTCCAAGAAAGGTTTAATGATAAATATTTTCCAGATTGTATGAGAGATCAAAAAAGAATTGAGTTCTTGAATCTTTATCCGTGGAAAACGGTTACAAAGTATGAATCTAAATTCAGAATCGAAGCTCTGTGTTTGCTACACATATGACTGATGATGAATCTTGGAAAGCAAGAAGGTTTGAAAGGGGATTATGACCAGTAATAAGAAGTCAATGTCAGCTCTAAAATTACAAACATAAGGCCGATACGGTGAAAGAGCTTTGAAAATTGAAAGAGACATGGAGGAAATTCAAGAAATCATTGGCAAGAACAAAAGGGACAAATTTTATGGCAAAAGCAGGAGAGAAAAATGAATATGAAGCTAGTAACAAGAGGTTTAAGACATCTGATTTGAGAAAAGGAAACCATTGTGGAGGACTCAGTCATGTGCAAATTATGGATTAAATCATGAAACAAGTGTTTGTAAAAGTGATCGGGGCATGTTTTGGTTGTGGAAAGTTGGATCATCAAATAAAAGATTGCCCTTTGAGGAAGAAGAAAGAGCCACTGTCTCCTAGACCCTCAGCCCATGCTAGAGTGTACGCTATCACTGAACAAGATTCTAAAGCTTCTAAATCAGTGGTGGAAGGTATTCTTTATGTTTCTAAAAAAGAAATGCAAAAGTTTTGTTTGATCCCCGGCCCAACTTATCGTTTGTTTCACAATACTTTGCTTGTCACTTGGATATTCTACCTAAACCCCGGATTATATGTTATATGTAACAACCGTTGTTGGAGATTCATTGGCAACAAACTTGGTCTACCCATCTTGTTTGATCTCTATTGGGGACCACGAACTCCTTGGCCGATTTGATTCTCCTAGAGATCCGTGGCTTTGATATTATACTTGGCATGGATTGGTTATCTTCTCATCACGCTTAGTATTGATTGTTACAAAAAAAAATAATTACTTTGCATACCGACGCCTATATTTTTTTTTTGAGGGCATTAGGCATGATTTGCCTCCTTGCTTGATATCAAAGACTTCAAGTTTACCTGCCTTATGCAGAAAGGTTGTTTTTGTTATATGGTGTGTGTAAAGGAGCATTCAAATCAAGAAACCCATCTAGATGAAATTGTAGTGGTCAAAGAATTCCCCCGATGTATTCCCAGATGACTTGTCCGGTTTACCTCTAGATAGAGAGGGTGATTTTGCTATTGATCCGTCTCCAAAGACAACCCCAATATCTAAGCCTCCCTACAGAATGACACCACTGAAAGCTAGAGGAATTAAAGAAGCAAATACAAGAATTATTAGATAAGGGTTTCATACGACCCCTGTATCCCATGGGGTGCTCCTGCACTATTAGTGAAGAAGAAGGATGGAACATTGAGGCTTTGTATTGATTATAGACAATTGAATCAGTGACCATAAAAAAAAAAAATAAGTATCCCATACCTAGAATTGATGATTTGTTTGATCAACTGCAGGGTGCACAAGTATTTCTAAGATTGACCTCGAGGTCGTTACTATCGCTTGAAGATCAAGGAGGAGGATATTTCAAAAACAGCTTTCGTAACTCGATATGGTCATTATGAATTTTGGTGATGCCTTTCGGTTTGACAAATGCACCCCCAGCTTTTATGGAACTAATGAATAGGATATTTCAAACCGCTTTTGGATATCTATGTAATTGTATTTATTGATGACATATTGGTGTATTCAAAGAGTAATCGAGGAGCATGAGGAACACTTGAGAGATGTGTTGTCCATACTAAGAGAAAAGAAGTTGTATGCGAAGTTCAAGAAATGAATTTTGGTTGAATGAAGTTGCTTTTTTAGGCCATGTGATTTCGTGGAAGGGTATATCTGTTGATCCAAGGAAAATAGAAGTTGTAGTTGAATGGGAAGTACCAACAAATGTAACAAAAGTTCAAGCTTTTTGGGCATGGCGTGTTATTACGTGAGATTTGTGGAGGGATTTTTTCAATCGCTTCAACCTCTCACCAACCTCACTAAAAAAGAATATAAAATTTGTATGGGGTGATGATTGTGAGCAAAGTTTTCAAGAGTTAAAAAGAAGATTGACTAGTGCCCCTATTCTCACTATTCCAAGTGGTAGTGAGGGATTTGTAGTTTATACCGATGTTTCCAAGAAAAGGCCTAGGATGTGTTTTGATGCAGGAAGGAGAGTAATTGCTTATGCTTCTAGGCAACTTAAAGGTTATGAATTGAATTATCCAACTCATGATTTGGAATTAGCAGCAATTATTTTTTGCTCTAAAGATTTGGAGACATTATTTGTATGGTCGACGCTTGAAATCTTCACCGGATCACAAGAGTTTAAAATACATTTTCACCAGAAAGAGTTAAACATGAGGTAGCTTAAGATGGATAGAACTTCAAGGATTATGATTGTGCCATCCGTTATCACCCTGCAAAGCCAATGTTGTAGCCGATGCACTTAGTAGGAAATCTACAAGTTTTATGGCTAGTCCGGTTGTGAAGCAATGGAAGTTATTAGAAGAAAATTTTGATTTGAAAGCTTTGAGGAAAGAGCAAGACTCGATGATATTGATGGCCTCCATTCAAGTGCAATCCGATCTTATTCAACAAATTAAGGAAGGACAATTATTTAGATCCACGCTTAATCTACTTGAGAAATGAAGTAAAAAGGGGATTGAAGCCAAAATTTCAAGTTTCAAAGGATGGCATATTGAGATTTGGGGAAAGGGTATGTGTGCCAAATGAACCAGATATCAAGAATCAAATCCTAAAGGAAAGTCATACTTCAAAGTACACCATACATCCCGGGAGCACTAAGATGTATAGAGATCTTCAAAGTCATTATTGGTGGGAAGGCATGAAGAAGGAAATTGCAGTTTATGTTTCAAAATGTTTGACTTGTCAAGAATCAAAGTAGAACACCAAAGACCCGGAGGGTTGTTACAACCTTTAGATATTCCCTGAATGGAAATGGGAATGCATTACTATGGATTTTGTTTCAGACTACCTAGAACCTCTAAAAAAGCATAATGCTATTTGGGTTATCATTGATAGGTTAACAAAATCTGCACATTTCCTACCGATTAATATGACTTATTCGCTTGATAGACTTGCAGATTTATATGTCAAGGAAATAGTAAGACTTCATGGTATTCCAAAGGAGATCATTCTGATAGAGACTCCAGATTTCTCTAGATTCTCGGAGAAGATTACAGAATCTATGGGCACCAAAGTTAAGTTTAGTACCGGTGATATCATCCCCGAATCGATGGTCACCGAAAAGAACAATTCAAACACTTGAGGATTTGCTTAGAGCTTATGTTATAGATTGAAAGGTGAATGGGATAAGGATATTTCACTTGTTGAGTTCACTTACAATAATAGTTATCATTCAAGTATTCAGAGGGCCTTTATGAAGCTTTATATGGGCTTAAAGTGCATAACACCTATATGTTGGGAAGAAGTTGGTGATTTAAAGTCTGTTAGCACCGGACAAGGTACAAGAAACTTCTGAGAAAATTCAAGTTATAAGGAAAAGGTTAAAACTGCTCAGAGTCATCAAAAGAGTTATGTCGACAATAGAAGACGAGATATTGAGTTTGAAATCGAGATTTTGTATTCTTGAAAGTCTCCCATTCCAAAGGCATTATAAGGTTTGGGAAGAAAGGAAAGTTAAGCCCCAGATTTATTGGACCTTTGAGGTTCTTGAGAGGGTTGGTTCTGTCGCCACAGGATTGCCTTGCCACCAAAGATTGAGTCATGTCCATGATATATTTCATGTCTCTGATGATTAGGAAGTATATATATGACCCTTCTCACATCATTAAGTATGAGCTGGTGGAGATTGATAAAGATTTATCTTATGTGGAAGAGCCTATTCAGATCGCTGATAAGAAAGAAAAAAGTCCTAAGGAATCGGGTCATCCTAACTGGTTCAAGTAATTTGAGACATAATTCTGAGAGGAGACAACTTGGGAGCTAGAGGAGGATATGAAAAAGGTAAACCCCCTCTTTTTTCATCGATAGAGGTAATGATAAATTTAGAGGACTAAATTTTTCTTTTAGGGGGGGGGAGAGTGTAACATCCCTCATTTCTGAATTTTCGTATAAGTTTCTAGTTGTAATGTATGTATCGATTTTAAATTTGATAAAAAAGTAAAAGTATGAATCTGAGAACTTATTCATAAGAGTTGGAGGATTTGTTCAAACAAAAATCTGAGGACCTATATGTAAACCCTGAGGACTAATCATAAATATGTTAAATACAAGGACTAAACTATAAAATATATAAAAATACAAACTCCACTGCTTAGCCTCTGCCTTCATTCTTAAGGAAGCAGAGAAGGCAGCTGGTGTGGATGATCTGGGAAAGAAAGAAAGAAAGAAAGAAGAAGAAGAAGAAGAAGAAGAAGAAGAAGAAGAAGAAGAGGAAGAAGAAATTGGGGTTTTTTAAGTTTTCTTGCTCAATCTTCTCAATTGGGGTCAAAAATTCTCAAGGGCAAGTGTTCTAACCCCATCCTACAGAATTTTTAGTCTCTGTTTTTATGTTGAATCAAAATAAATTGAAGGATTTCTATTTAGAAACTGATATGTCTCTCTTTGGACATAGAACCATGGATTTTGAAGTTTTTCGTAAACTGACCCCTATATACTGTTTTAGCTATAAGTTTTAGTACAAAAATGTGAATTCGGACAGGAACTATTTGTTTGAAAATTACACTCTTTATATCTTCCTGTTGACACTGATTTTGTAGATTTTGGACACCGAATACTTACCCAAACATCTGATTCAATTGAGTCTATAGACGCTGTAAAACAGGGTTCAAGATTTCTGACCTGTCGATACTAAAATGCCTATAACTCCCTGTTGAAAATTCTGAATTGTACCAAACTGATTTTATTTCAAACTAGACTTGAAAATCTTTTATTTTGACTTATAATTTGAAAATTTTGGATTTCAATTGCCTACCCTATTGTCTATTGAATCCGACCCTATAAATTCTGCAAAACAGTGATTGTGTTTTTGACCTTGTGTTACCAAATCAAAGGTAACTCCGTTGGGAACCCTGTTTCATATGAAATTTGTTCCATCAGAATATAGATTGATATATGGTTCGACCATAGTTTTCTTATGGGTATTGGAGCATAATTGATATTCTGAAGTATTTGTTTGATGTGCCACTGAATTCTGTCCGAAATCGAGCTTTTGGTCCATTTTCAAGATATTCTGCTCCGCTCATTTGGATATTTGAATTGTTTAACCTTCTTATTGGATTTGAGCTAAATATGATTGCTTGGAAATCTCTGTACACTCTTGTTTTTATTTCATTCCAAATCTGAATACATTTGTGAGAGATTTGTTCTTTGTTTCATATTGTCTCTAAAAAGGCACATGCACGCTTGTTGTTCCGCTAAGCTTCCGGGATATATGCTACTTATTGTTAAAACTGCCCTCTTGTACTCTGGTGTGTGGGATTGTCTGGACCTTTGCCAGAAATGGTAAAGGGTATGCTTTTTATTACCCGCCTGTGGGGTCCCGCCTCCTGGGATGCGCTTTATTACCCGCCTGGGGTCCTTCATGGGATATTCGGACCTTTGCCGAAATGGTAAAGGGTATGTGCTTTTTCATGATGCTCTCGTCCCCCCCTCCCGACTTCACCTAGACGTGGTGGATGGATCTCTGGGATGTGGGAGACTTTTGTCGTGGTCATTCGGGAAATGGATGACTCACATTCGGGACCGAGATCCCACCACACCTTCTATATGTTTTTTTTTTTTTGGTAAGTAAAAGTAAATTGATTATGTGTAAAGTTTTTACAAATAGCTTTATCTATACAAGTCATAGACAAAGCCATGTAACTCATAGAGTGCTAATGCGATAGTTATGACTACACATGTTGTAGACTATAACTCCTAATTATAATCAAAATAGAAAATATTTATCCAGATATATCAAAATTTGGCATCATTCCCAAGATCTTTAGCTAATAGCAAAATTAAAATTGATAAAATATATTTTTTCTTTGGGTAAAGTGCTCTGTTTTGAGATCTTGCTCCATACAGGATCTTGAGTCTCTAATAATCTCTTTCAATAAATGAGCATTGTTTGTGTGTTGACATTTAAAGATTCTGTTACATCTCTCCTTCCACATCCACCAAATAGCGATCTCAAAAGTAACCTTTGTTGGGCTTGTGTGAGAGGACCTTTTCTTGAGAAACATTGCATGAGTTCGCCTAGTTCTTGGTGCAAGTTTGGTTGTGGCAGCCTCTATTGAGTTCAAATCGCTGGAGAATCTCCTTCCATATCCATTTTGTATAATCACAAGCAAAATAAAGGTGGTCAACATTTTCTTCTTGTTGCATACAAAGGGAGCATCGGTTAACATGATAGATACCTCTTCTTTTCATATTGTCTATTGTAGGTAGTTTATTGAGAAGGGCCTGCCATGTACATAAGGAATGTCTTTGTGATCCCTGGCCGATCCCATGTCCAACTGCTTGGGACCCACTTGTTATTTCTTTGCCTAATTTGATTCCATGCAGATGTGGCACTAAATTTGCCATTGTCATGAGGCCAAATAAGTTTATCTCAAGAGTTGTTCGTGATTGGAATAGCTATAATAGTCGGCCAAAGTGATAACATTCGGGGGGAAATAGGATTAGGGAGACACCAAAAAAATGCTAGCAATGAACTCTAAACCTTCCAATCTTTGGGAGCCCCAAGATTTTTTCGTATTCTCACCATATAATTGAAATATACTCTTCCCATTCACCCAAGGATCGTACCACATATTAGTACTAGTTCCGTAAGAGATTGCATAGGAAATGTGTTTGATTAGCCAATTCCTTGCCTTTAAAATTCCTTTCCAAGTCAGCAGAGTGGTATGTTCTTGTTGAAATTTCCTGATTGATCTTTTTGAAAGATACCTAGCGTAAAACCCAAAGTGACCATAAGGAACATTTGTTTTGCAAAAGATCCCACAATTGCTGCAACTGCACATGCTTGATTCCAACCCTAGTATTTCTCAAGTTTAGCCCCCCTTCATTTTTCGGTTTACAAATGCTATCCCAATTTACCATATGCATTGCCTTATTATTTATGCCATTCCGTAAGAAGTTCATTAATAACCGCTCAATATCTTGGAGAAGTCCAAGGTGTAGAAGAAATGCATTACACCAATATATAGAGTAGGAGTGCAATATTAAACGGATGAGTTCGAGTCGTCCCGCTTTTTTTGATAGAAACCTATTTTTTCCAAGAAGAAATTCTATTCTTTATTTTTTTTGCAAGATAGGTCGACAGTGGGTTTTGTGAATGCCTGTGGATATGAGCCGGGAGACCCAAATAAGGAACTGCAAGCTTCCCTCACTAACCCCCAAAGTTTGTGTAATAAAGACATTATCCTCAACGTAAGGGGCATATATATACTTTACTTTTTCGTGATGATTTAATCAAGTCCGTAAAACCATACCAAAGTCATTCATAATAGTAGCCGTGTTCTTTTATCAAGTTGGTTCATTTTGGAGAAAGATAAGTAAGTCATCCAAATGTTATATGTGATATATGAACAGAACCAAAGAATGGGTACCTTTAATGCTGCCATTTAAGACTGGTGTTCCAACATACAGCTAAGTCCTTCCATCGCAATAGTAAAAGATACGGAGAGAGTGGATCACCTTGTCGGATGCCATTCGTGTTCTAAAAAAACCAATTGGTGAGCTATTAAAGAGTATCAAAAAACTTTGGAGTTTCCGTGCAAGATTGAATCCAATTAACCCATTGCTGTGGGAAGTTCATATCGAGGAGCATCTTATAGATAAACTTCCTATTAACGGAATCAAGGCTTTCCAGAATCAGCTTTTAAAACATATTTTTGTCCTCTTGCTTTTGAATGCAAATCTTTGACCAAGTCATTAGCAAGCAAAATGTTATGATGTATACTTCTCCCTTTGATGAAAGCAGCTTGGTTTGGGCTAATGATCTTGTGTATTACCTTTTGCATTATATTTGCCAATACTTTGAGATGATCTTGTAAATAAAGTTGCATAATGATATGGGTCGATAGTTCTCTAGTGAATCAGCCCCTGATTCTTCGGAATTAAGGAAATAAAAGTGCAATTCATCTCTAAGAATATGACCCGAAGAGAAAAATGTTGGCAAGCCTTGATCACATCATTTCCAATAATAGACCAAGCAGCTTGGTAAAATTCAATGAAATCCATCCTGGACTCGGGCTTTTTGTGTTTTGGTGACTTAAAGATAACACATACAATTTCGTCATCTGTAATTGGGGCATTGAGGATTGAAATAGCTTCAATCAAGTTTTCTAGTCGGCTCCACATGAATGTTATTAGATTTCCCAGCTTGATTGAGTAAGGAATAAAAAAATTGCTCTGTGTGCTTTTAACCTCATCCAACTTTCAATAAGATTATCATCTTTGTCTCGTGATTTTATTGATACGGTTAATAGCCCTTCGAGTAGCAATTGAAGCATAGAAAATTTTGTATTGGAACTTCTAGCTGAAGCCAATGTTGTCGAGACTTCGCTTTGCAAAACTTTCCTCCTGTTTTAAGGCTTGCATGAAGTTATTTCCTCGGCTTTCTTTGTAGATAATATTTTCATCATTTTGGTGAAGTTGCAGCTCATGTTGCATAGACATTAGTTCCTTTTCCAAAAAAGTTGAACTCTGGTGTTAATATTGCCAAAGGTATTTGTATTCCACCCTTTAGTGCTGCTTTATGTGCTTTGAGCTTTTGACATAAGATATAAGGGGATCCATGCACATTAACATTCCAAGCAGATCCGATAACATCAAGAAATTGAGGATGAGTACTCCACATGTTAAAGAATCTAAATGGTTTCTTGCCCTTGGTGTCTTTTTTCATGTATATACATTAAAGAATGGTCGAAACAAAAAGCAAAGCACCATACTCAAGAAGTGAATGGGGTAAACTGTTAACCATTCATGATTAATCAAACACCTATCAAGTCGAGCCATTATTTTTCTGTTAGCAGACCTTGATTACCCAGAGAGCCAATTACCCACAGATTTCATATCAAACAATGCTGCAGTGTCAATGTAATCATTGAACTTTTGAAGCTGGTTTTTCTGAAAGTTGTCTACCACCCTGTTTTTCATTTTAGAACCGAACAGTATTAAAGTCTCCAAGAACAATCCAAGGTACATTGAGACAGCCATTTACAATATTAGTTAGTCGCCCAGACCAAAGAGTATTTCTTTCTTGCATACCGTTTGAAGCATATATACCGTTGAAATTGAATTGACAACCATTCTTTTTATCCCTACCTTAAGATGAATGAATTGATCAGAAAGCAGAATTAAACCAAGCATTAATAGAGTTAGGATGCCATAAGACCCATATTCTACCAAAAGTGTCATTTGAGTCATTGGTAAAAGTTCAAGGTCCCGCCATATTAAATTCTTTTGAGCTTGAACGCGATTGTTTAATTTTTGTTTCCACTAGAATAACAATATCACATGCGCAGACTTGATTATTCTATTGAGCTCCGACATTTCTCCGGGCTTTTATTAAGTCCGCTAACATTCCAAAGATGTTATCTTCATTAGTAAAAGATAGTAAGGTATTCATCCTATTTGACTTTGGATGGATTGTACCATCATTTTTTTCTTATCTTTCGGTTTTGTATTTTCCTCCCGCACAATATCCTTACCTTTTATATTTTTTATTCCTATATTTATCCACTTCATCTACAGCTTGCAGATTTTTAAACTTTTAAAAAATACCTTGAATCATGTGGTCTTGATTGGCAGGGTTTGTTGAAGCTCGATAAGATTGTTGCATCACAATATCCCGGATTGTACTTGTTGGAGCAACCGCTATAGAGGTTTATTGGAGCATGAGTTTGTTGAGACGTAATATCCTTGTTGGCAATGTTTGTTGTGGGTTCGAGTTTGTTGAGGAATAATATCCTTGCTAGCTAGATTTGCTTGGACCCGAAGTTCGTTGAGCTAGTGTGGATGGATCCGATGATATTGGAAGAGATGAAGTTCCCGATTTATGTTTCTCTTGTCCACTAGTACCATGGGAAACCTCTGTTTTGGAAGGCTCACATTATAGGTACGTGATAAAGTTTTGGAATTGTCCTTCGTTCACGGTGCTTTCCTTTGCGAAGCCGGAATGCATTAATAGTTTTTGCCACCATCGGTGCTGCCGCCATTAGAGAAGAATCACTTTGTTGTCGAGGCGCTTTGACGTGGGTCGATAGACCTTTGTGGTTGGATTTGGGGTTTGCATCGACAAGCTCCATTTGGATGACCAAAGATAAGCAACGACATCGTTGGGTTTCCGTGAATATGAGACATGTACCTTCCGAAAGTGTTCCGCCAAGATCATGATAGAAAACCTCATTAGGAAGACATGTACCTTCTATATGCTTGATATGACATCCAGAGTTTTGGTGAGTTGTATCTGTTCATGCTCGATAAGAATGATATGATTGCAACGCCAAGGGACCACGCTTGAGCTTCAGACGATATTTGTTTTGATATGCCTCGATATGTTCATTCATTGATGATTTTGCTTCAAAATGTTCCATATGCCGCTGATATGCTTCGTAACATTTTATATGCCATTGATAAGTCTCCGATATGTTACCTTTGTTACCGATATGCTCCAATTACTCCATGCCCCAACTGTTAGGAACCAAATATGTAAGATTGAAAGGACAATTGTATTTTCTGCCTTAATGATATTATGTCTACGTAAATCGTGATATTCTGCCTTTGTATTTTGAACTGTATCTCTTTGGAAGTTGTACTATTTTGATATGGATATGTTAGTCACTTGTCGAGCTCTTTATGCTCACCCCATTTGTTGATAAATTTTTCAGATAGCATATTGCTTGCTTAAATGTTAAGATTAATGAGGCGGTGGAAAGTTTAGAAGATTTTGGGCAGATCTTTGTTAGCATATGTGTATTTGTTGTATAAGATACTCAATCTTATGAAATGTGACGATGAATCTAAACCCGTGGATTTTGTGTAAGATAAAGGATCCCTCATGTATAGTATTTTGGTATGTTAAGTTAAATTTGTAATGATATGATCTTATGGTAATCGCTGGTTTGGTGACTGCATAGACTTCCCCATTTGTGAATTTATGTTGTGGTTATTATTTTGATGAGTTGAGTTCTGATTGTATGAATTATCGAAAGTGATGTGTGGTATGTTTATGAATTGCTCGTGGTTATGAATTTGTAGACTATAGAGGTGAAATTTTGATCTGAATGTTTTCTTAGTGACCTCAAATGTGTGCTTGGATCCCGGGTTAGTTATAATGAAAATTTTAAATATTGTCGATATTTTGAGGGGCGGATGACGCCAGCCAAAATGGCCAGTTTTGGCTTTTTTGGGCAGTTCTTGCGCGTCGCTTAACGACGCGGAGCGGAGCAAAACGCCAGCCATCTCAAAGACCCTCGAACCCACCGGGTGGCACAGGGCTAGATGGGGCGTTCAGATTGTAGGACGGTGTTGCCTCTCGCCGCCGTTGTCCGCCGTCCGCCATTGTCTGTCCGCCGCCGCCACCACTCGCCAGCCTAAAATGGCCAGTTTTGGCTCGTTTTTGGGCCGTTTTGGCCAGTTTTGGGCAGTTCTTTGCGTACACGGCGAACGACGCGGAGCGGAGCAAAACATCAGCCATCTCAGCACTCGGAACCCGGTGGCACAGGGCTGGATGGGGCGTCAGACGCAGGGGACGGTGTTGCCTCTCGCCATTGCTGTCCTCCGCCGCTGCTCGCTTCGCTCAGCCAAAATGGCTAGTTTTGGCCCGTTTTGGGCTGTTTCGGTCAGTTTTGGTCAGTTCTTGCGTCGCATGGGCGAACGACGTGAGCGGAGCAAAACGCCAGCCATCTCAGCACCCTGGAAACCCCGGTGGCACAGGGCTGGATGGGGCGTTCATATAGCAGGGATGGTGTTTTTGCGCCGCTTCGCCAAGAGTCCGCCGCCGCCGCCGCCAGCCAAAATGGCCAGTTTTGGCCCGTTTTTGGCCAGTTTTGGCCAGTTTTTTGGGCAGTTCTTGCGGTCGGGCTTAACCACGTGAGTGGAGCAAAACGCCAGGCATCTCAGCACCCTCGAACCCCGGGTGGCACAGGGTTGGATGGGGCATTCAGATAGCAGGGACGGTGTTGCCTCGCCGCTGTCGCTGTCCGCCGTCGCCGCCGCTTCAGCCAAAATGGCCAGTTTTTTATCCGCTTTCTGGCCAGTTTTGGCCAGTTTTTTGGCAGTTCTTGTGTGTCATGGCTTAACGACGTGAGCGGAGCAAAACCCCATCCAGATAGCAGGGACAGTGTGTAGCCTCGCTCGCCATTGTCCTGTCCGCCGCTTCCCATTCAGCCAAAATGGCCAGTTTTGGCCTGTTTTTGGCAGTTCTTGCGCGTCGCGGCGAACGAACGACGCGGAGCTGAGCAAAACGCCAGCCATCTCAGTACCCTGGAACCCCGGTGGCACAGGGCTGGATGGGGCGTTCAGATAGCAGGGACGTTGTTGCCTCTCGCCGCCGCTGTCCGCCACTTTGGCCCGCGCTCGCTTCAGCCAAAATGGTCAGTTTTGGCCTGTTTTGGGCTATTTTGGCCAGTTTTGGCATTTCTTGCGTGCTGCGGTTAACGACGTGAGCTGAAGCAAAACGCCAGCCAATAATGGACAGTTTTGGTCTGTTTTTGTCCTGTTTATGGGCTGTTTTTCCTTCGATTGAAATCTTCTTCTTCCTTGTGTGGACAACAAAGCGTAGCTCTGTACTTCTTCGCACGGCGGTGTCTTGTCGTCGATTGCCTTGTTTGATCGGCCACTTGAGTCTTTGTTGCTCGTGGTTGGCTATGGGCTGTCCGGATGGGATGACTGTGTCGGCATGTGAGCGGTGATGGATTTGTATGCCGCGGTGGGCTCCCCTATTTTGTGTGAAGTCGACCACCGACTTTTGCAAGTCTCTTCAATGGTACTGTTCGAACGGAGATGTGTGTGTTGCCTGTACAATCTACCTAGTTCCTTTGGAAATAGACATTGTTTACCTCGCCTTATCCACTTCTCATGTCCTATACGAATGAGGAGAGGTCGATGTCCGTGCACCTTGTGTGTCCTCGAACGATGTCATGTCTTAGACCTCTCGCCTCGAAAGTGGCTCCGGTGTTCACGGAGTGCTCTTGGATGCAGTGGATAAGAATGTACCATGGGTCTTTGGACTCTTGGCACATGATCGGTTATTTTGGTCGCGCCTTCGACGGATGACAGCCTTCCCATCATTGCCCCTTTCCCCTTTGTGGTAATGGGTCGGCATGTTGGCTTTGGCGTCAGAGGACGCTACACCGGTTGATCCCGCCAAGAGTCATATGCTTTTTTTTCAAAGATTAAGCCATGCATGTGTAAGTATGAACTATTTCAGACTGTGAAACCGCGAATGGCTCATTAAATCAGTTATAGTTTGTTTGATGGTACGTGCTACTCAGATAACCGTAGTAATTCTAGAGCTAATACGTGCAACAAACCCCGACTTCCGGAAGGGATGCATTTATTAGATAAAAGGTGACGACGGGCTTTGCCCGCCGTCCGATGATTCATGATAACTTGACGGATCGCGACGCCCCTCGTGTCGGGCGACGATCATTCAAATTTCTGCCCTATCAACTTTCGATGGTAGGATAGGGGCCTACCATGGTGGTGACGGGTGACGGAGAATTAGGGTTCGATTCGGAGAGGGAGTCTCGAGAAACGGCTACCACATCCAAGGAAGGCAGCAGCGCAAGAAATTACCCAACTCGACACGGGAGGTAGTGACAATAAATAACAATACCGGGCTCTTCGAAGTCTGGTAATTGGAATGAGTACAATCTAAATCCCTTTAACGAGGATCCATTGGAGGGCAAGTCCGGTGCCAGCAGCCGCGGTAATTCTAGCTCCAATAGCGTATATTTAAGTTGTTGCAGTTAAAAGCTCGAAGTTGGACTTTTGGGACGGGTCGGTCGGTCCCTTTCGGTGTGTGCACCGGTCGCCCCATCCCTTCTGT
>UBIG03000009.1:42500-47500 GCA_900464855.2 Musa schizocarpa
TCAGCCTAAAATGGCCAGTTTTGGCCCGTTTTGTGCCGTTTTGGCCAGTTTTTGGGCAGTTCTTGCGTGCCGCGGCGAACGACATGAGCGGAGCAAAACGTCAGCCATCTCAGCACCCTAGAACCCCCCGGGTGGCACAGGGCTGGATGGGGCGTTCGTATAGCAGGGACGGTGCTGCCTCTCTCGCTTCGCTGTCCTCCTCCGCCGCCGCCGCCAGCCCAAAATGGCCAGTTTTGGCCCGCTTTTTGGGCTGTTTTGGCCTGTTTTGGGCAGTTCTTTGCGTCGCGGCGAACGACATGAGCGGAGCAACATGTCAGCCATCTCAGCACCCTGGAACCCCGGTGGCACAGGCCTGGATGGGGCGTTCAGATAGCAGGGATGGTGCTGCCTCGCCGCTGCTGTCCGCCGCCGCTTCGCCGCTTCAGCCAAAAATGGCCAGTTTTGTCCCGTTTTTTTGGCCAATTTTTGGCCAGTTTTTGGGCAGTTCTTGCGTGCGGCACGGCGAAACGACGTGAGCGGGGAGCAAAACATCAGCCATGTCAGCACCCTGGAACGCCCCGGTGTCACAGGGCTGGATAGGGCGTTCAGATAGCAGGGACGGTGCTGCCTCGCCGCTCACTGCTCGCCGCTCAACCAAAATGGCTAGTTTTGGCCCGTTTCTGGGCTGTTTCGCCAGTTTTTGGGCAGTTCTTTGCGTGTCGCTTAACGACGTGAGCGGAGCAAAAACGTCAGCCATCTCAGCACCCTGAAGCCCCCAGGTGGCACAAGGCTGGATGGGGCGTTCAGATAGCAGGAAGGTGCTGCCCTCGCTTCGCTTCGCTGTCCGTCCGCCGCTTCCTTCGCTCAACCTAAAATGGCCAGGTTTGGCCCGTTTTTGGCCGTTTTGGCCAGTTTTGGGCAGTTCTTGCGTCGCCGCTTAACGACGCGGACGGAGCAAAACGTCAGCCATCTCAGCACCCTGGAACCCCGGTGGCACAGGGCTGGATGGGGCGTTCGAATAGCAGGGACGGTGCTGCTTCGCCGCCGGGCTCAGCCAAAAACGGCTAGTTTTGGCCCGTTTCTGGGCTGTTTCGCCAGTTTTGGGCAGTTCTTTGCGTGTCGTGGAGAACGACGTGAGCGGAGCAAAACGTCAGCCATCTCAGCACCCTGGAACCCCGGTGGCACAGGGCTGGATGGGGCGTTCGATAGCAGGGATGGTGCTGCCTCTCGCCGCCGCTGTCCGCCGCCGCCGCCGCTCTTCTGCCAAAATGGCCAGTTTTTGGCCAGTTTTTGGCAGTTCTTGCGCGTCCGCGCTTAACGACGTGAACGGAGCAAAACGTCAGCCATCTCAGCACCCTCGAACCCCAGGGTGGCACAGGGCTGGATGGGGCTTTCATATAGCAGGGACGGTGCTGCCTTCGCCCGCGCCGCTTTGTTCGCTTCTGCCAAAAATGGCCAGTTTTGGCCCGTTTCTGGCCAGTTTTGGCCATTTTTTAGGCAGTTCTTGCGCGTCAGCGGGCGGCGACGTGAGCGAGCAAATCCCCGTCCCGTATAGTAGGGACGGGTGTTGCTCTCTCACGCATTTCGCTGTCCGCCGCCGCTTCGCTTCAGCCAAAATGGCCAGTTTTGGCCGTTTTTTTGGCCAGTTTTGGCCATTTTTGGGCAGTTCTTTGCGTCGCGGGCGAACGACGTGAGCGGTGCAAAACGTCAGCCATCTCAGCACCCTGGAACCCCCGGTGGCACAGGGCTGGATGGGGCGTTAAGATAGCAGGGACGGTGCTGCCTCTTGCTTGCTTCGCTGTCCGCCGCCGCCGCCGCTCAGCTCAGCCAAAATGGTCAGTTTTGGCCTGTTTTTGGGCTGTTTTGGCCAGTTTGTGGGCAGATCTTGCGTGCTTCGCGGCGAACGACGTGGAGCGAAGCAAAACGCCATTCAATAATGGCCAGTTTTGGTCTGTTTTTGTCCTGTTTATGGGCTGTTTTTCCTTCGATTGAAATCTTCTTCTTCCTTGTGTGGACAACAATGCGTAGCTCTGTACTTCTTCGCGGCACGGCGGTGTCTTGTCGTCGATTGCCTTGTTTGATCGGCCACTTGAGTCTTTGTTGCTCGTGGTTGGCGATGGGCTGTCCCGATGGGATGACTGTGTCGGCATGTGAGCTGTGATGGATTTGTATGCCGCGGTGGGCTCCCCTGTTTTGTGCAGTCGACCACCGACGTTGCAAGTCTCTTCAATGGTACTCTGTTCGAACGGAGATGTGTGTGTTGCCTGTTCAATCTACCTAGTTCCTTTGAAAATAGACATTGTTTACCTCGCTTATCCACTTCTCATGTCCTATACTGAATGAGGAGTGTTGATGTCCGTGCACCTTGTGTGTCCTCGAACGATGTCATGTCTCAGACTCCCCTCGTCTCGAAAGTGGCTCCAAAGTGTTCACGGAGTGCTCTTAGATGCAGTGGATAAGAATGCACCATGGGTCGTTGGACTCTTGGCACATGATCGGTTGGTTTTCTTGGTCGCCCCTTCGACGGATGATAGCCTTTCCCATCATTGCCCCCCCCCTTTCCCTTGTGGTAATGGGTCGGCATGTTGGGCTTGGCGTCAGAGAGGACGTGCTACCTGGTTGATCCTGCCAGTAGTCATATGCTTGTCTCAAAGATTAAGCCATGCATGTGTAAGTATGAACTATTTCAGACTGTGAAACTGCGAATGGCTCATTAAATCAGTTATAGTTTGTTTGATGGTACGTGCTACCGGATAACCGTAGTAATTCTAGAGCTAATACGCAACAAACCCCGACTTCCGGAAGGGATGCATTTATTAGATAAAAGGCTGACGTGGGCTTTGCCCTGCCGTCTCGGATGATTCATGATAATTCGACGGGTCGCACGGCCCTCGTGCGGCGACGCATTATTCAAATTTCTGCCCTATCAACTTTCGATGGTAGGATAGGGGCCTACCATGGTGGTGACGGGTGACGGAGAATTAAGGTTCGATTCGAGAGGGAGCCCGAGAAACGGCTACCACATCCAAGGAAGGCAGCAAAGCGCAAATTACCCAATCGACACGGGAGGTAGTGACAATAAATAACAATACCGGCTCTTCGAAGTCTGGTAATTGGAATGAGTACAATCTAAATCCCTTTTAACGAGCATCCATTGGAGGGCAAGTCCGGTGCTAGCAGCAGCCGGGTAATTCCAGCCCAATAGCGTATATTTAAGTTGTTGCAGTTAAAAGCTCAGAAGTTGGACTTTGGGACGGGTCGGTCGGTCCGTCCCTCGCCAAGGTGTGCACCGGTCGTCCCATCCCTTCTGTCGGCGATGCGTGCCTGGCCTTAACTGGCGGGTCGTGCCTCCGGCGCTGTTACTTTGAAGAAATTAGAGTGCTCAAAACAAACCCACGCTCTGGATACATTAGCATGGGATAACATCACAGGATTTCTGTCCTATTGTGTTGGCCTTCGATCGGAGTAATGATTAAGAGGGACAGTCGGGGCATTCAGATTTCATAGTCGAGGTGAAATTCTTGGATTTATGAAAGACGAACCACTGCAAAAAAGCATTTGCCAAGGATGTTTTCATTAATCAAGAACGAAAGTTGGGGGCTCAAGACGATCAGATACTGTCCTAGTCTCAACCATAAACGATGCCGACCGGGGATCGGCGGATGTTGCTCTTAGGACTCCGCCGCACCTTATGAGAAATCAAAGTCTTTGGGTTCCGGGGAGTATGGTCGCAAGGCTGAAACTTAAAGGAATTGACGGAATGGCACCACCAGGAGGGAGCCCGCGGCTTAATTTGACTCAACACGGGAAACTTACCAGGTCTAGACATAGCAAGGATTGACAGACTGAGAGCTCTTTCTTGATTCTATGGGTGGTGGTGCATGGCCGTTCTTAGTTGGTGGAGCGATTTGTCCGGTTAATTCGATAACGAACGAGACCTCAACCTGCTAACTAGCTACGCGGAGGCATCCCTCCGCCGCCAGTTTTTTAGAGGGACTATGGCCGTTTTAGGCCACGGAAGTTTGAGGCATTAACAGGTCTGTGATGCCCTTAGATGTTCTGGGCCGCACGCGCTACACTGATGTATTCAACGAGTCTATAGCCTTGGCCGATAGGCCCGGGTAATCTTTGAAAATTTCAACGTGATGGGGATAGATCATTGCAATTGTTGGTCTTCAACGAGGAATTCCTAGTAAGCGAAGTCATCAGCTCGCGTTGACTACGCCCCTGCCCTTTGTACACACCGCCCGGCCGCTTCCTATCGATTGAATTGTCCGGTGAAGTGTTCGGATCGAGGCGACGGGGCGGTTCGCCGCCCACGACGTCGCCGCGAGAAGTCCACTGAACCTTATCATTTAGAGGAAGGAGAAGTCGTGGAGCCGTACGTCGTGCCTCTCGCTGCTTCACTCGCTGTCCGATGCTCGCCGCGCGGTCTCTAGGACAAAAATGGCCATTTTTTGGCCCGTTTCTGGGCCGTTTTGGCCAGTTTTTGTGCAGTTCTTTTGCGCCGTGACGAACGACATGAGCGGAGCAAAACGTCAGCCATCTCAGCACCCTGGAACCCCTGGGTGGCACAGGGCTGGATGGGGCGTTCAGATAGCAGGGACGGTGCTGCCCTCCGCCGCTCGCTGTCCTCCGCTTCGACACTGTTTCGCTCAGCCAAAAATGGCCAGTTTTGGCCCGTTTTTGGGCTGTTTTGGCCAGTTTTTGGGCAGTTCTTGCGTGCCACGGTGAACGACGTGAGCGGAGCAAAACGTCAGCCATCTCAGCACCCTGGAACCCCGGGTGGCACAGGGCTGGATGGGGCGTTCAGATAGAAGGGATGGTGCTGCCTCTCTTCGCCAAGAGTCCGTCCGCCGCTTCGCCTTCGCTTCGCTCAGCCAAAAATGGCCAGTTTTGGCCTGTTTTTTTTGGCCAGTTTTGGCCAGTTTTGGGCAGTTCTTTGCGTCGCGAAACGACGTGAGCGGAGCAAAACGTAAGCCATCTCAGCACCCTCGAACCCCGGGTGACACAGGGCTGGA
>UBIG03000009.1:57500-65000 GCA_900464855.2 Musa schizocarpa
CTTCATGTCGAGGGGCGCCTTCAGCTCCCAACTGGCTTCAGTTCGGGAAGCTTTCGCCACTTCACCAAGTACTTGTCTGTTTCGCCTCCGGCTGGTAGTTTTATCTTTACGATCCGCCAGAATGGTTTCCACCGCATCTCATCGGAGGCTGTGATGGGAGGTAGCCGAAGTTGGAACCTTCGAGAAGCATCTTATGGATCCGAATGGTAGGCCTTCGTGTTGTCGGGCGCGGAAGAACGTTAGAATTTTGAACCACGCCGGCAGCTGCAACTTGTAGGAAACATTGCCTACTCGCTAATAATTGGGAAGGGCCCTTCATACTTACGCACCAATCCTTTGTGAACTCTTTTTCCCAAGAATTGGAGTGATGCTGGTTGGAGCTTTACCAACACCAAATCGCCAACTTTGAACTCTTGTGGTCGCCTTCCCAAGTCTGCCCACTTCTTCATCCGCTTTGCCGCCTTTCTCCAAGTAAGTCTTCGCATTAATATCGGCATTTCGATGCCACTCTTTTTGCGAAATGATAGCTGATGGACTACTCCCAAAGATAGCCAATTGCCATAGTGTGTGGAGTCGACGGTTGTTGTCCTGTGATAATTTCGAAGGGGCTCTTGTTGGATGCAGAGCTCGCTGCAGAAGTTGTAGGAGAATTGGGCGATGTCCAACAGCTTCACCCAATCTCGTTGATTGGCACTCACATAGTGCCGGAGATATTGCTCCAAGAGCTTAATTTATATTTTTTCGGGCCCCGCCATCCGTCTGGGGGGTGGAGGCTTGTAGAGAAGTATAACTTTGACCCCAACAATTTGAATAGCTCGGTCCAGAATCGCCCCAAGAACCGAAGCTGCCTCGATCACTAATGATATTGTGTGGGACTCCCCAATACTTCACTACGCCCTTCATCATCGGGCCCGCCTCTTCAAATGAACAGTGTAGGGGAGCAGCAATGAAAGTTGAATACTTTGAAAACCGATCGACCACCACGAGTATCGATCCAAGTCCCCTACAGGTGGCAAGCTTGATATGAAGTTCAAGGAAATGCTCTCCCATGGCCTTTTTTTGGTACGGGCAACGGCTCCAAAAGTCCCACCGGCTTCCGCCGCTCCACCTTGTCTTGTTGGCAAGTAAGGCATGTTCGAACATACTCCTCCACATCAATCCCCATCTTTGGCCAGTAGAAGGCCCTCTCCACGAGAGCCAACGTTCGCGGAATGCCCGGGTGTCCAGCCCAAAGGGAATCGTGACACTCTTTTAAGAGTTCACGCTTTAAATTGTCCACTCTGGGAACATAGACCCTATTCCCTTTCGTGGTAAACAAGTCCTCCCTGGACCCAAAACCGTCAGGTTTTGCCTTCTTTGATGAGCTGCATTAGGATAACTGCCCGGGGATCACTATACAGTCCATCCTTGATTCGGGAAAGGAAGTTGGAGTGCAACTGACTTGCTTGGCCTCGCCCTCCTAGTTGTGTAGCATTCACGCGATTCCACCTTCCGACTCAACAAGATCGGCCACAACGTCGCCTTTCCTAGGCTTGTACTCCATCGCCATATCAAATTCAGCTAGGAAGTCCCGCCACCGTGCTCGCTTTGGGGAGAGCTTCTTCTGAGTTTGGAAATAGCTCAGGCGATGTTTGTCTATCCTCAAAGACAAATCGCGAAGGAGGTAGTGTCGCCAAACTTGCAGACAAGTGGATCACTGCTGTCATCTCTTTCTCATGCACTAGATACCGCCTTCGGTCTCGTTGAGTTTGCGGCTCTCGTAGGCCACCGGATGACCTTCCTGCATGAGTACTCCCCCAATAGCGAAGTCCGAAGCATCTGTATGGACTTCAAAGGGCTCTCCATAGTTTGGCAATTTGAGCACTAGTTCTTCTAGAACAGCAGCCTTCAGATCCTGGAATGCTATCTCACATTTGTCTGACCACTTCCAAGGCTGCTCCTTCTTCAGCAACTCCGTCAGTGGGGTTGCCCGCTTCGAATATCCCGCAATGAAGCGTCGATAGTAGTTGATAAAACCAAGGAAGGATCTCAATTCGCACATTCTTTGGAGTTCGCCATTCAAGAATCGCTTGCACCTTCGACTTATCCATCATCGAATGGAGCCATCACCGATTCGATGCCCCAAGAATAGAATCTCAGTTTGAGCAAAGTAGCATTTCTCCTTTTTTACGAACAAAGTGTTCTCCCCGAGAACTTTGAAAATCGTTCGCAGGGTGCTTGACGTGTTCCTCGAAGCGTTTGCTTAGCGTAGACGACGATATCGCCCAAATAGACAACCACGAACTTATCCAAATACTCCTTGAATAGCTGGTTCATGAGAGTACAAAATGTGGTCGAGCATTGGTTAAGCCGCAAAGGCATCACCAAGAACTCAAACGCCCATACCGGTCACACGGGTAGTCTTTGCTTCGTCGCCTTCAAAGAATGCGCACTGCCAATACCCTAACCGAAGGTCGAAGTTTTGAGAAATACTTTGCCTTGCCCAATTGATCGAACAAGTCCGCAATGAGTGGGATGGGATACTTGTTCTTCACCGTTACTTTGTTGAGGGCTCGATAGTCGACGATAATCGGAGGCTCCCATCTTGTTTTTTGGAAGAGAACCGGAGCTCGAAAGGTGCTTTTGAGCTGCGGATGAGACCACCGCTAGCAGTTCCCCTAACTGCTTTCTGAGTTCTGCCAACTCGGGGGGGCATGCGATAGGGTGGTCTCGCTGGAGGCTTCACTCCGGCTCCAGCTCGATATCGTGATCCACGCCTTTGCGTGGTGGAAGGGTCTTCGGCAACTCGGGTGGCATAACGCCTTTGAACTCCTTCAGGGACGTTCGCCACCACAGCAGGTTCTTGAATGGCCTCTTCATTGAGTGGCTCTAGCTTCATAGCAGCCACGAATGTTAGTTCGCCCTTTCGCACCTTTCTTCAATTGTAATGCCGAAATGTGTTGGGGCTCCTTGGTTCCTCCCGAGACGGAACCTCGAGGGATCGGGAACCACATAGGGGTCATCGCCCCATCATAAACTCCATTCCAAGAATCACTTGGAAGTCGTCCAGTGGCACGGCCATCATGTTGGTGATTCCGCTCCAAGTCCCGATTTTGATAGGAACACCCTTCGCCAACCCGGAGATTCGCTTGGCCTCCGAGTTCACCACCTTCATTCGGCTTGGGCTCTTCTCCAAGGTCAACCCAAGTCGTTGTGCTTCGCGATCGGCTATGAAGTTGTGGGTAGTGCCCGTATCCACCATTGCACGGGTCGTTTGGCCATTTAGCTTAATGTCCACATACATCAGCTCGCTGCTTCCTGCTTTTTGTGCCTTCGTCTTCGTATTCTCCCCCACTTGACCACGCATAGCGTTCAACAGACGCATTGCTCCCATTCGGGGTCCTTGCGACTCCTCCTCGTCGCTGCTGGATTCTGAACTGCTCGAACTAAGAGCAACAGCTTTGCCCTTGTCCGATCGGGGAGGGTGGATGGAAGCCGTCAAAGCGTTGAGTGCCTGCTTCTGTGGGCACTCCCTTACCATGTGCGGTCCTCCGCACAAGAAGCATCCTCTAGGTTTTGAGGCCTTGCCTTTTGGGTTCGGCCCTTTATAGGAGCTCTTCTTCTTTTGTTCACCCCCGAGCTCCTTCCCTCGAGAATGTTTTGGAGGGCGATTGCTTGAAGATTGTTTCCTTCTCGCTGGGTCTTCCGAGGAAACAAAGTCGGTGAGCCTTTCTACAGCAGCGATTGCCCCGACTACATCGGTAACATTCCTTCAATTTAGCTCCTGCTGAGCCCATGGTTTCAAACCATCGAGGAAGCTGAACAACTTGTCCTTCTCGGACATGTCCTGTATGTCCAGCATTAGTGTAGAAAACTGTTTCACATAGTCTCGGATGGTGGTGCTTTGGCGGAGTTGTCTCAACTTCCTTCTTGCGACGAACTCTGTGTTCTCCGGAAGGAACTGAGTTCTCAACTCCCGCTTCAAGTCCTCCCATGTGTCGACTCGACACCGACCTTGTTGGATCTCTTCCCAACGAAGTTCGCCACCAAAGTTTCAGATCTCCATTCAGATACATCGTTGCTATAGAAACTTTGGTATCTTCAGAATCGGGCCTCAGAGCTCGGAAGTATTGCTCCATGTCGAACAGAAAGTTCTCGAGCTCTTTGGCATCTCTAGCCCCTCCAGATCCATGGGGCTCGGGTGCCCTCAAGTTTTGTGGCGGTGCAACGCTGGTGTTGCCTCCTCCTCCCGCATTTAAGCGTTCTTGTGAGCATAGCCACCTTTGCCGTGAGTTCCGCCACAACATCCTATAAGTGTTGCACGGAGTCCATGGTGTCATCAGACAGTCGGTCGACTAGGGCCTCGACCTTGTCGATCCTGGACTCCGCTTCCTCTTGCGAGCTCTCTACCCCAACAAGTCTTTGTTGGCCATGGTAGAGTTCCTCCATGCTCGCTTCCAGAACATCCAGGCGGGTTTCCGCCGTCGTGAGTCTCTCCTTATGACTCCTTTTCCCAGTTAGCGCACCAGATTTGCTTCCTCCTTCGCAGGAGAGTTACCAACTTCGCTCATCCTGTTCGCTGCCATGATCTTCGTGGAGCAGCTCCAACAGCATGAGAGCGAGTGTGCACATGCAGCCCACCTGCGGCTGCTTGGGGACAAAGGTCCGGCTTGCCCCGTCTTGCTTGATTCACCATGATGCTTTGCCATGGCAAAGTTGTGAAGTTCGTTCGCTGTTCGATCGAACAGCTTACCCGCTCGATACCACAATGTCACGACCTTAGCTGGAATTGCCTAAGGCGTGAGGCACCCTTGCTGCCAAAGACGCGAACTTAGCTTGCATTGCCTAAGTCGCGGGTCACCCTTTGGGGCAAAGACGCCGAACTTAGCTTTGCGTTGCCTTTAAGTCGCGCGCCGCCCTTGCGATCTTGTTCGCAAGGATCAGCCCACTTTTGTAACCTCTCGCAGGTCCCTAAGGACCTGTAAAAAGAGAAAGAAGTTAGTTCGAAAGAACGAGCAACGGACAAGTCCCCAAGTCTCATGAAAGGGAAGCTTTACAAGCAATTGACCGAACACCCTGTGTGCACAAGAGAAAGGAGGGAGAGGGAGAAAACAAGGCTTTCAAGGATGAACGAACAGCTGCAAGCCCACAAACAGCCGCTCACCTGGTCCGGGCGCAAAACCAAGTTCCCGTAAAGGTCACGCGTGCGAACTTGCGAAAGAGTGTTCAACGCCCGGTATATAACCGAAGCCCCATCCAGCCATGTGCCACCCGGGGTTCCTGGAGTTTGAGCTGGCTGACGTTTTTGTGAGCGGAGGCAGTTCTCCGCTCACCTCCGCGCACGCCAAAAAACGAGGCTGATTTGGGCTGTTTTGGGGCTGTTTTGCTCGGTTCGGTGAGCGGTCGCCGGCAACGCTGCAGCTTGTTCGAACTTACATATTTACAAGCAAAATGACCCAAAACTAAGAGAAAACATGCTGTCAAGCAGCTGTACATGCAGGTGCGAGGAGGAATGGTTCGTTGAATAGACTTGTTGGCGGGTGCGCGACGACCGCAAAATGAGAGGGTGGCACAGGGCTGGATGGGGCGTTCAGATAGTAGGGACGGTGCTGCCTCTCGCCGCTTCGCTGTCCGCTGTCGCCGCTCGTTCGCTCAGCCAAAATGGTCAGTTTTGGCCTGTTTTTTGACTGTTTTGGCCAGTTTTTGGGCAGTTCTTGTGTGGGCGGCGCGACGGCGTGGGAAAAACGTCAGCCAAAATGGCCAGTTTTGGTCTGTTTTTGTCCTGTTTATGGGCTGTTTTTCCTTCCGATTGAAATCTTCTTCTTCCTTGTGTGGACAACAATGCGTAGCTTTGTACTTCTTTTCGCACGGTGGTGTCTTGTCGCCGATTGCCTTGTTTGATCGGCCACTTGAGTCTTTTTGCTCGTGGTTGGCGATGGGCTGTCCGATGGGATGACTGTGTCGGCATGTGAGCGGTGATGGATTTGTATGCCGCGGTGGGCTCCCTGTTTTGTGCAGTTGACCACCGACGTTGCAAGTCTCTTCAATGGTACTCTATTCGAACGGAGATGTGTGTGTTGCCTGTACAATCTACCTAGTTCCTTTGGAAATAGACATTGTTTACCTCGCTTATCCACTTCTCATGTCCTATACGAATGAGGAGTGTCGATGTCCGTGCACCTTGTGTTTCCTCGAACGATGTCATGTCTCAGACCTCTTATCTCGAGTGGCTCTAGTGTTCACGTGAGTGCTCTTGGATGCAGTGGATAAGAATGTACCATGGGTCTTTGGACTCTTGGCACATGATTGGTTGGCTTTCTTGGTCGCCTTCGACGGATGACAGCCTTCCCATCATCCCCCCCCCCTTTCCCTTGTGGTAATGGGTCGGCATGTTGGGCTTGGCGTCAGAGAGGACGTGCTACCTGTTTGATCCTGCCAAGAGTCATATGTTTGTCTCAAAGATTAAGCCATGCATGTGTAAGTATGAACTATTTCAGACTATTAAACTGCGAATGGCTCATTAAATCAGTTATAGTTTGTTTGATGGTACGTGCTACCGGATAACCGTAGTAATTCTAGAGCTAATACGTGCAACAAACCCCGACTTCCGGAAGGGATGCATTTATTAGATAAAAAGGTCGACGTGGGCTTTGCCCGCTGCTCCGATGATTCATGATAACTCGACGGATCGCACGGCCCTCGTGCGGCGCGATGCATCATTCAAATTTCTGCCCTATCAACTTTCGATGGTAGGATAGGGGCCTACCATGGTGGTGACGGGTGACGGAGAATTAGGGTTCGATTGGAGAGGGAGCTCGAGAAACGGCTACCACATCCAAGGAAGGCAGCAAAGCAAATTACCCAATCGACACGGGGAGGTAGTGACAATAAATAACAATACCGGGCTCTTCGAAGTCGGTAATTGGAATGAGTACAATATAAATCCCTTTAACGAGGATCCATTGGAGGGCAAGTCCGGTGCCAAAGAAATGCGGTAATTCCAGCTCCAATAGCGTATATTTAAGTTGTTGCGTTAAAAGCTCAGAGTTGGACTTTTGGGGGACGGTCGGTCGGTCCGCCTCGCGGTGTGCACCGGTCGTCCCATCCCTTCTCGGTCGGCGATGCGTGCCGGCCTTAACTGGCGGGTTGTACCTCCGGCTGTTATTTTGAAGAAATTAGAGTGCTCAAAAGCAAGCCCACGCCTGGATACATTAGCATGGGATAACATCACAGGATTTTTGGTCCTATTGTGTTGGCCGGGGATCGGAGTAATGATTAAGAGGGACAGTCGGGGCATTCAGTATTTCATAGTCGAGGTGAAATTCTTGGATTTATGAAAGACGAACCACTGCGAAAAAGCATTTGCCAAGGATGTTTTCATTAATCAAGAACGAAAGTTGGGGGCTCGAAGACGATCGGATACCGCCCTAGTCTCAACCATAATCGATGCCGACCGGGGATCGGCGGATGTTGCTCTTAGGACTCACCGGCACCTTATGAGAAATCAAAGTCTTTGGGTTC
>UBIG03000009.1:70000-85000 GCA_900464855.2 Musa schizocarpa
TTGGGTTCAGACAATACAATGAACCCAGCCAGGGACGCCGCTGCCTCTCGCTGTCGTCCGCCCCGCCGCCCCCTCGCTTCGACAAAAAAAATGGCCAGTTTTGGCCCGGCCCTTTTGCGCCAGTTTTTGGGCAGTTCTTACGCGTCGCGGCTTAACGGCGTGAGGCGGAGCAAAACATCATTGAACGTAGCACCCTGGAACCCCCGGGTGGCACAGGGGCTGGATGGATCATTCAGATTGCAGGGACGGTGTTGCTCTTCCGCCGCTGTCCGCGCCGCTTCGCTCAGCCAAAATGGCCTGTTTTGGCCCGTTTTTGGGCAGTTTTGACCAGTTTTTGGGCAGTTCTTGCGTGCCGCGGCGAACGACGTGAGCGGAGCAAAAACGTCAGCCATCTCAGCACCCTGGAACCCCGGGTGGCACAGAGCTGGATGGGGCGTTCAGATAGCAGGGACGGTGCCGTCTCTCGCCGCCGATGTCCTCCACTTTCGCTGCTTCAGCTCCAGCCAAAAATGGCTAGTTTTGGCCCGTTTCTGGGCTGTTTTCGCCAGTTTTTTGGGCAGTTCTTGCGCGCCGCGCTAAACGGCGTGAGCGGAGTAAAACGTCAGCCATCTCAGCACCCTCGAACCCCCGGTGGCACAGGGCTGGATGGGGCGTTCAGATAGCAGGGACGGTGTTGCCTCGCGCGCCGATGTCCTCCCTTCGCTGCTTTTCGCTCAGCCAAAAAATGGCTAGTTTTGGCCCGTTTTTGGGCTGTTTCGCCAGTTTTTTGGGCAGTTCTTGCGTGTCGCTGGGCTTAACGACATGAGCAGAGCAAAACGTCAGCCATCTCAGCACCCTAGAACCCCGGGTGGTACAGGGCTGGATGGGGCATTCAGATATGCAGGGGACGGTGCTACCTCTCGCCGTCATTGGTGTCCGCCGCCGCCCGCTCGGTCGCTAGGACAAAAAATGGATTGAGCTACTGGGAGGACCAACCATTTCCCAAGCCTGCTAGTTCAAGCAACCATGGCTTGGGAAATATAGGACTTCAAGCAATGCAGGCTGAGGCATGTTGATACTCCACAAACTGAGATAATCCAATCTTCACAGATGGAAGAAGGCTATCTACACTTCAAGATACTACTTTATACTAGTAAGATCAAACTAGTATAAACTAGTAAGATACTACCATGGCTTTGAGTACCATGACCTGAGATCCCGGCATTTGGTCTCTATATAAACAACCATGGCTTTTTCTTTGTTAATAGTATTTCAACTTGGACTCTGGATTAAAACCTTGGAAGGACTTCTCAAAGTAGAACTTCAGATCTTTTTTTCTGCCTGTTCTACAATGAGAGATGCAGTTGTTTATATAGAGAACTGAAGGCATAGGGTCGCGGGATCTCGGGTCCCCATCGACACCCTTCATCCAGCCGTTCCTTTGAAAACTAAGGGCCTTCCGTGGGCGCCGACGCTAGACTCAGATTAAAAAAAAAAGGCGAAGAACGCCGACGCTAGACTCCAAACTTTGCACGGAAAACTAAGGGGCCCTTACGTGGGCCGACGCTTAGACTCAGATTTCTAAAAGGCTAAGAACGCCGACGCTTAGACTCAAACTTTGCACGGCTCCCTTAAAGGCGAAAAGCTAGTGACCTAAAAATGCCATAACTATTAAAAGTTGAAGCTTTCCAGCCTGTGGGCAGCATCTTGTGTTAGTGTGAGGGCCCTCTCTAATTCTTCTGCTGCTGCTTTGAAGGACAGCTGGTAGCCGATCTTTGTACCAGTTGTCTTTTCCTCCACTCCTCCTTTGGTATTCTTCCGTCTTTGCTGAGTGGATGCTGAGGAGGCATCGTAGTGTGACGCAGGCTTGTCGGGCGGCCTCTCTTTGAATAATTTTGAGCTCTTTTTCAACTGTTTCGAGATCTCGAAGGGGGATTCCTGTTCGGGATCCCCTCCTAAGCTTTTTCGATCCCCAGTAGGTATTGTTCTGCCAGGTCGTCAAGAATTGGTTGAGGTAGGCTGCAGCTCTTGGGCTTGGTCTCGCTTGGACCTCCTTGGTAGCCTCCAAAGCATTAGGATTGCTTGCTCGTCGGCCATCCTGCGACTAGAATATTTATTAGTCTAGATAGGGAATCAGCGAGAATGTTCTTGGTTCCTTGATGTACTCGAATTTCACTTCAACGCCAAGATCCGGTTATATAGTCGTAAAGGCCATCCACCGGACCCTAGAAGGTTTGTTCTAGGCAGACTTGTTGAAGAAGCTTATGATGGCTTGACAGTCTGTCCTGATTATGACTTCCTCCTTATCCAGAAAGTAGATCTTTAGGCTTTCCAAAGTCTTCATTACTGCATGCATTTCTGCATCAATAGTGGACTTGATGGGGTTGAATTTTCCACTTGCGTGAGGCACAGATTTTCTCTGATATTCCGGGGTCGTTCTTCTTTTTTTTTTTTCCACTTGCAGATCCTTCCCCATCCTTCCATGCAGCCATCTGTTTCTAGAATGATAAAACATTCCTCTGGTGGTACTTCCAGGTCTGGAAGATTTTTAACCAAACTTTTGATCTTTTGGATAAGCTCCCGGTCTTGCTCGTTAAACCTCTTCTCACCGGTCGGGCTTGTTTTGGCATAGAGTGGTCCCGGGAGTTTTCCCAGATTAGGGATATAATTCACGTAATTTAGTATGCCTAGCCACAATCTTAGACCTTTCTTTGTGGTGAGATTTTCCTCTTGGTACTGTGATTCTTTTTGATGATGTGGGGCTGTAGCTTAATTTTTTGAGTTTCCCAAGATTGCCCCAAAGGAATTCTATCTCTTTGACCGCCACCTTCATCTTTGATGAGCTTAGTACCAGGCCATGTTTTGACAGATTTCCAACATTTGGGCTAGGTGCTTGGCGTGGTCTTTCGTTTTTCGAGAATACTAGAATATCGTCAATGTATATTGCAATAAATTCTCCTGTACCTTTAAAACATTCGTCCATTTTTCTCTCAAAATCAAGGGTGCATTTTTTTAATCGAATGGCATTGCTAGTCATTCATATAGTCCGTCGGGGAACCCAAAAGGCGGTCCACTCAATTGAGTCGGGGATGCATGGCTACTCCGGTGAAATCGATTTGAGGTCAAATTTTGAGTAAATTTTGCTATTTCTTGACCTTTTCGTAGGATGGTGTTTATCCCCGGTAGGCTATCTTGGTCCTTTTCCGTGATGTCATTCAGCCTTTTGTAATTGAATACCATCCTTTCCTTGCCCTTTTTCTCCACTCCGATTTTCGGGTCTATTGTTGTTAGGAGTTGACTATTATGGCAGTTGTCGCGATGTCGCTCTTGCTTGGCCTTATTTCTCCAATCTTTAGAAGGGCGTCTATGTGTTTAGAGAAAGCCTCCTTTGCTCGTGGTGTAAGATGCTTGAGGGGCTTGTCTTCTACTATGAAGTGCGGGTTTTTTTAATCTCTAGTTTACATATAATTTTGTTCTTTTCCCGGTGTTTTAGGGGTCTTCTCCTATGTATCCCCTGGGCCTTCAATTTGATCAAGAGGCCTCCGAACCTTTCTTTGATCAGGTTCTTGTCTTCTTTGTGAGTCGGAGAAGAGGATAGATTCTTGGATCTGGATATACTCATCCTCTTCAAGATCCAGTTCTTCTATTGCTGCTGATCTTGGGACATAGGGTAGCGTGTTGTTGTAGTAAGATTTTTGTAGAAAGTAACGGTGTTACCTTCTATCCTTACTCCTCCTTGCATTGCCCGTGATTAAGTTGCACCCTATTATCATTTGGATATCGTCTCCCGACTTCATTGTGAAAGCATATGTATAGGGGGATCTGAATGTGTTATCCCCTATAGTCATCTTGCCACCTTTTAGTTTTTTTGTTGGTCGTTGTCTTGGATGTTATCCCATTTGAAATGTACAATGTAGGGATTTTCCTCCATTCTGCTTTTTTGGTATGGAATTTTCATCTATGCAGCAGGTGTCGTGGCTCCCTGTGTCTAATATGGCATTTATCTTAAAGGAGGGATACTTGGGATTTCAATTTCGTACCTCTAGGTTGAAGAGCATGTTTTTTGGCTTTTCCACGATCCTCCTGTTTCCTTTGTTTCTATAGATAAAGCCTTACGTGTTTTTCTTCGGCGGGGGGACGAACATTTTCATTTTTCTCCACTTCCTTTGTCCTAAGCTCTTGCATTTCTTTTAGTAAATCAGCTTTTTCTATCCTTAGTCGATCAATTTCCATTGCCTCTCCTTTCGGTGATCATACCTCTTCTTCCATTCATATCTCATCATCATGGCGAAGGTTTTCTTGGGCAGTTGCTATGGCTTGTATTTGTATTTCTTCTAATTCCTTTGCCTTCTGTTGTTCGGGATTCTACTGACTATCTTTGGTCTTCTGATTTTTGCTTCACAATGGTTAATGTAATCTTCTTTGTTGTTGAAGCAAATTCTTGAAGCTCATACCTCGGTGGTTCCTCGGTCATTCTTTTTGGGGTTCTTTTTCTGAAATAATAGATGCTGCACATTCCGCATGAAGTAATTTCACATAGAGGGCAGTGCCTCCTATGCCTCCTTTGGGTTGTTCTTTTTGCAGCAATTACATATTTCCATCTTTGGTAGTTCGTGTTAATTTCCCATATATGTTTGCATTCGGCTTGTGTTTGGGAGACTTGTACCGGGCCCTATATCCGTGTCGGGGCCGATCCACCGGGTTCTGCTATCTTCAATGAGGACAAATATTCTATGAGTAAAGGAATGGATACCATGTTTGTAGACTTTCCACGTCTTCTCCCCTGGAGATGGAGTAAATTGCATCGCTTTGATTCTCTCCTTCTTGTACTAATAGGATTTCATAATCATCGGGAGGTCAAGTTTGTTGAACATGGCTACCCTTTTAATATTTTTTACGATCATTGGGACATTCCCTTGCAAAGTGCCCTTCTTCCCCCAAGATAGGTAGCATTTGCACTTCTTGTTTTCTAATCGAGTGCTTTCTTTTCTCAATTCTAGCATGGGAGGAGTGTGGTTTTCCTTTGTAGGTTGTTGATTTTTCCTTCTTCATACCTTCTTTCTAGTTTATTGTAGTATCCAGAACGGAATTTGATGCAAAAGGATAGATCTTTAAGGGAAAAAAAGAAAAGCCGCGTCCTTGCATTACGCCTCTAGGTATTTGTAGGAAAATAATACTCTTGGGATTACCCTATTGTGTTTCCCTTGTATTTTGTTTGAATGCCTCCTTGATCCTTTTACCTAGTTCTCGGGCATTTTAGACCATAATTTCTCCGAGAGTTTCGGGCTTGTGAATAGCCTTCCTGTTTTTTGATGCAAGCCTCATATAGTCATTCAGAATTGGATAATATGTTTGAGGTTTGTGCATGATAACCTTTCAAGGTCCCGGTGGGCCTCTTCTTGTCTTTGTGGTGGATCCTTGGAAGGGGTCTTCTAAAATAAAAATTGTCTAGTTATGAGAGGATGTTTTGTGTTCCTCTGAACCATCCGTTGGCCATTAATAAGCGGTATTCTTGAGAGTGCTCGCCATCCGCCATTGGATCCATGCTAGTTTTTTCGCTTCACCAAGCAGATTTCGATGAACTCCATTTTGGCTTGGGGATGGGTGAATCCTTGTAGGGAGACCAAATTCTTTGTTATTGACTCCCATCTCATAAATAATTCCTCAAACATCCCAAGTTGGGATGGGATTATGAACATCGCCCTTGTTGTTGAAATCTTTGGCAGATTCCATGCTTGACGGGTCTTTTGATTTAAACCTTGGCTGCTGGAGTAGCCTTAAACGCATGAGCTTTCCGGCTTTGTCGATTCTATGTTTCTTGTTGGGGGTAGTTGGCTGGTCCCATTGTTGAGTCGGTGGGTGGTGCGTAATTTGATACTACCGACGATGCATATACCCGTTGAGATAATCTAACCGGTGGGGGTATTCCATCTCTAGATCTTCTTCCAATCCGGCTACAACCACTTCCTTTTGATATTTTTGAGGGTATGGTAATTCCCTCCATCTTGAAACGTCAACTTCGATAAGAATTTAGATATTGACGGAATTCATTAGCTTCATCTTTCACGTCGTCGGATAGTTGAATCTTGGTGGCTATGGTGTGGTTAGAATCTCTTCTTCATCACTGGAGTGCCTCGCCGTCTGCGTTATTATAGTTGATTGGCTGGATGTTGATGCAGCTTTGTAGGTGTTGAAACTTATGGATATCCTTCCATCAATAAGGTTGCGACTCCTTATTTCTGCGGCTGCATTGGTACCATAATCCGGGTTGGTCGAATAACCCGGTCTACGCCACGTAGCTTCGGTGTGGAGTATCTTCTTCCGGGAGTGCCCGGACACCATGGCTTGTTAGGTAGTCCACTACCCACGATATTTTCGTCTTGGAAGGCGACATTGGGGTATTTGAAAGTAGCCCCACCATGCCTCGTGTGATTAGCAGATTTGCTTCACCATCCCGCCATGTGTCGTAGCCTCTAGGCGAGGATTGATAGTTGGATATTGTGAAAAAAAAATCCTTAATTGTCATCATTATATCTGGGATCACGTAGACCGGTTGGCTGCCTCGAGTTAAGTCTACTTCCATGGTGGCTATGATGGATCATCATCCGTCCATCTGTTGTCCCTGAACACTAGTAGTGCTAGTGTCCCTTCCTCCTCGTCGTGAAGGGTTTGCACCCCGACTTGTAGTATTCCCAAGTGGATGTATTGCATATGGCTTCTCTGCAATTGCTCGTAGCTTTCCTCCATAATGAAAGCTCTATCTTCCTGGTTGTTAGTAACCAGCATGGCTTCTTCCGATCGGTGTGTGTACACGCGATGGTGGGCATCATCACGTCTGGAGTGGTATAACACCTCTGCAAGTGCTATTGTTGCCCTTTCCCTCATGGAGAGCCTCAGTTGTACTTGGGGGTTTATCTGTTGCTCAAGTACTTGTTGGGAAATGGTTGGTCCTCCCAGCAGTCTTTGCCCGATTAAGCCTCATTGCTTGTTGCGCATTGAATAGCCTTCTATGGCTCCTCTCATGAATCGGATCTGATCCTCGACTAGAGGGGCAGATGTTGACGCTTTTGTCTAGAGGTTGGTCTTCATTGTTGAACTTGCTTGAGGATTTGAATAGGATCCTTGAACACAAGGATTCTTCCTTGAAACTTCTTTCGGTCTTTCCGAAGATCCTAGGCTTAGATTTGATAATTTGGTGATCAAGTCTTACGGAAGACTCTCAGTAGGTCCAGTCTTTTTTTCTTTGGATCTCTCTTATTGTTTGTAACTCTGTCAGTATCCCCTTTATATCTTCAGCGATTTGTACTAGTAGCTGTATTTGGGTATTATGCTGTTTGATTATGGCTGCTCGATGGCTTTGGGTTCTGGGTAATCGTTAGATTTCGGGAATCAAGGGATGGGGAATCAATAGATTCTGTGGCTTTGAGTGCTTCTCTGTAGGGACTCGGTACTCCTAGTGAATAAGTGGCTCATCCAGATTTGCCTCTCTATTTTTATTAGGAGAGTTTCTATTTTTGAGAGTTTTACGGTTGAATCCTCTTTCTTAATGGTATCGAGCTTTTGTTGAATCCATTTTGTGTATTTAAGTCTATCTTGTTGCTAGATTCTACCCACAATTTAGAATCAATTGAGAAAGCCTAAATAGCTGTCAAAATATCTTTGCTTATAACTGGACTACGATTGTCAACAGGGCGTAAAGGTGTAATTGGGCAAGAAGTCCCTAAAGAAACTTTGAAAAGGTGAGACAATCTAAGAAAGAAATAAGCAAGGGGAAATCGATGGATAGAAAAGCCTAAGGTTGATGTGTTGAAAAATGGGAAGAGTCTATACAACAATGGTATATTAACTCTCACACCTCTAAGTTAGATTACCTTGACCTTGCGAAAAAGCAAGAACCCAACTTTCGGAAAGAACTAGCCCAAAACCTTGCTGTCATTTATGACAGAACTTGCCTATCAAGTAGAGTTCATCGAAAAAACTTCAAAATTCTGATAGAAAAGAACCGGTCTCGAAAAAAGAAATCAAAACACTAAAATCCTCGGTCGAGAGACACTTTCAACCTTGATACCATTAAGAGGACAGCGTGCTTCAAGATTTAAAAGCAGAGATAGGTATTAAGAACTAGTAAGAAACTTACAGGACTGGATTAAAACCTTGGAAGGACTTCTCAAAGTAGAACTTCAGATCTTTTTCTGCCTGTTCTGCAATGAGAGATGCAGTTGTTTATATAGAGAACTGAAGGCATAGGGTCGGGGATCTCAGGTCCCCATCGACACCCTTCATCCAGCCGTTCCATTTGAAAACTAAGGGCGCCCTTCTGTGAGGCGCCGACACTAGACTCAGATTTCTAAAAAAAAGGCCGAAGAACGCCACGGCTAGACTCAAACTTTTGCACGAAAAACTAAGGCGCCCTTCGTGGGCGCCGACGCTAGACTCAGATTTCTAAAAAGGCGAAGAATGCGACGCTAGACTCCAAACTTTGCACGGCTCCCGAGGGCTCGGTCGAAAAGCTAGTGACCTAAAAATGCCATAACTATTAAAAGTTGAAGCTTTCTAGCCTGTGGGCAGCATCTTGTGTTAGTGTGAGGGCCCTCTAATTCTGCTGCTTCTTTGAAGGACAGGTGGTAGCCGATCTTTGTACCAGTTGTCTTTTCCTCCCTCCTCCTTTGGTATTCTTCCGTCTTTGCTGAGTGGATGTTGAGGAGGCATCGTAGTGTGACGCAGGCTTGTCGGGCGGCCTCTCTTTGAATAATTTTGAGCTCTTTTTCAACTGTTTCGAGATCTCGAAGGGGGATTCCTGTTCGAGATCCCCTCCTAAGCTTGGCGATCCCCTGTAGGTATTGTTCTGCCAGGTCGTCAGGAATTGGTTGAGGTAGGCTGCAGCTCTTGGGCTTGGTCTCGCTTGGACCTCCTTGGTAGCCTCCAGCATTAGGATTGCTTGCTTTCGTCCGCCATCCTGCGACTAGAATATTTATTAGTCTAGATAGGGAATCAGCGAGAATGTTCTTGGTTCCTTCGATGTGCTCGAATTTCACTTCAACGCCGCATCCGGTTATATAGTTGACGAAGGCCATCCACCCGGACCCTAGAAGGTTTGTTCGGGCAGACTTGTTGAAGAAGCTTATGATGGCTTGACGGTCTGTCCTGATTATGACTTCCTCCTTATCCAGAAAGTAGATCTTGAGGCTTTCCAAAGTCTTCATTACTGCATGCATTTCTGCATCAATAGTGGACTTGATGGGGTTGAATTTTCCACTTTGCGTAGGCACAGATTTTCTCAGTATTCGGGGTCGTTCTTCAATTTTTTCCACTTGCAGATCCCCCATCCTTCCATGCAGCCATCTGTTTCTAGAATGACAAAACATTCCTCTGGTGATACTTCAGTGTCTGGAAGATTTTTAACCAAACTTTTGATCTATCGGATAAGCTCCGGTCTTGCTCGTTAAACCTCTTCTCACCCGGTCGGGCTTGTTTTGGCAAAAAGAGTGGTCCCGTGAGTTTTCCCATATTAGGGATATAATTACGGGAGTAATTTAGTATGCCTAGCCACGATCTTAGACCTTTCTTTGTGGTGAGATTTTCCTCTTGGTACTCTGTGATTCTTTTGATGATGTGGGGCTGTAGCTTAATTTTTGAGTTTCCCAAGATTGCCCCAAGGAATTCTATCTCTTTGACCGCCACCTTCATCTTTGATGAGCTTAGTACCAGGCCATGTTTCTGACAGATTTCCAACATTTGGGCTAGGTGCTTGGCGTGGTCTTTCTCGTTTTTCGAGAATACTAGAATATCGTCAATGTATATTGCAATAAATTCTCCCGTACCTTTAAAACATTCGTCCATTTTTCTCTGAAATACTGCGGGTGCATTTTTTAATCCGAATGGCATTGCTAGCCATTCATATAGTCCGTCGGGAACCCAAAAGGCGGTCCACTCAATTGAGTCAGGATGCATGGCTACCTGGTGAAATCCTGATTTGAGGTCAAATTTTGAGTAAATTTTGCTATTACTGACCTTTCGTAGGATGGTGTTTATCCCTGGTAGGCTATACTGGTCCTTTTCCGTGATGTCATTCAGCCTTTTGTAATTGAATACCATCCTTTCCTTGCCCTTTTTTCTCCCAAGATAGGTAGCATTTGCACTTCTTGTTTCTAATCAAGTGCTTTCTTTTCTCAATTCTAGCATGGGAGGAGTGTGGTTTTCCTTTGTAGGTTGTTGATTTCCTTACGCCATACCTTCTTTCTGGTTTATTGTAGTATCCGGGAACGGGAATTTCGGCTGCAAAAAGGATAGATCTTTTAAGGGCCCTTCGAAGCCGGCGTCCTTGCATTCTGCCTCTAGGTATTTGTAGGAAAATAATACTCTTGGGATTATCCCTATTGTGTTTCCCCGTATATTTTGTTTGAATGCCTCCTTGATCCTTTTGACTAGTTCTCGGGCATTTTAGACCATAATTTCTCGAGAGTTTCGGGCTTGTGAATAGCCTTCCTGTTTTTTGATGCAAGCCTCATATAGTCATTTAGGAATTGGATAATATGTTTGAGGTTTGTGCATGATAACCTTTCAAGGTCCCGGTGAGGCCTCTTCTTGTCTTTGTGGTGGATCCTTGGAAGGGTCTTCTAAAATAAAAATTGTCCTCGGTTGCCAGAGAGGATGTTTTGTGTTCCTCTGAACCATCGCGTTGGCCATTAATAACCGGTATTCTTGAGGGAGTGCACGCCATCCGGCCATTGGATCCATGCTAGTTTTTTCTGCTTCACCAAGCAGATTCTCGATGAACTCCATTTTGGCTTGGGGATCGGTGAATCCTTGTAGGGAGACCAAATTCTTTGTTATTGACTCCCATCTCATAAATACTTCCTCAAACATCCCAAGTTGGGATGGGATTATGAACATCGCCCTTGTTGTTGAAATGTCGTGGCAGATTCCATGCTTGAACGGTCTTTTGATTTAAACCTTGGCTGCTGGAGTAGCCTTCATCATGCAGGCTTCCGGGCTTGTCGATTCTATGTTTACTGCTGGGGGTAGTTGGCTGGTCCCATTGTTGTTGAGTGGTGGGTGGTGCGTAATTTGATCTTTGCCGACGATGCATATATACCCGTTGAGATAATCTAGCCAGGTGGGGGTATTCCATCTCTAGATCTTCTTCCAATACGGCTGCAACCACTTCCTTTTGATATTTTTGAGGGTATGGTAATTTCCCTCCATCTTGAAACGTCAACTTCCGATAAGAATTTAGATATTGACGTAATTCATTAGCTTCATCTTGGCCGTCGTCGAGGATAGTTGAATCTTTGCGGCTATGGTGTGGTTCGAATCTCTTCTTCATCCTTGAGTGCCTCGTCGTTCTGCGTTATTATAGTTGATTCGGCTGGATGTTGATGCAGCTTTGTAGGTGTTGAAACTTATGGATATCCTTCCATCAATAAGGTTGCGACTCCTTATTTTGCAGGCTGCATTGGTACCATAATCACGGGTTGGTCGAATAACCCAGTCTACGCCACGTAGCTTCTCGTGGAGTATCTTCTTCGGGGAGTGCCGGACACCGTAACTTGTTAGGTAGTCCACTACCCCTGATATTTCGTCTTGTGAAGGCGACATTCGGGGTATTTGAAAGTCGCCCCACCATGCCTCGTGTGATTAGCAGATTTGCTTCACCATCCCGCCATGTGTCGTAGCCTCTAGCGAGGATTGGTAGTTGGATATTGTGAAAAAAATCCTTAATTGTCATCATTATATCTGGGATCACGTAGACCAGTTGGCTGCCTCGAGTTAAGTCTACTTCCATGGTGGCTATGATGGATTTGTCATCTGTCCATCTGTTGTCCCTGAACACTAGTAGTGCTAGTGTCCCTTCCTCCTGTCTGTGAAGGGTTTGCACCACGACTTGTAGTATTCCCAAGTGGATGTATTGCATATGGCTTCTCTGCAATTGCTCGTAGCTTTCCTCCATAATGAAAGCTCTATCTTCCTGGTTGTTAGTATCCAACATGGCTTCTTCCGATCGGTGTGTGTACACGCCGATGGTGGGCATCGACTGCGTCACGGAGTGGTATAACACCTCTGCAGGTGCTATTGTTGCCCTTTCCCTCATGGAGAGCCTCGGTTGTACTTGGGGGTTTATCCGTTGCTCAAGTACTTGTTGGGAAATGGTTGGTCCTCCCCAGTCTTTGCCGGATTAAGCCTCGTTGCTTGTTGCGCATTGAATAACCTTCTATGGCTCCTCCCTGTAAGCGGATCTGATCCTCGACTAGAGGGGCAGATGTTGACGCTTCTTGTCTAGAGGTTGGTCGTCATTGTTGAACTTGCTTGAGGATTTGAATAGGATCCTTGAACACAAGGATTCTTCCTTGAGCTTCTTTAGGTCTTTTGAAGATCCTAGGCTTAGATTTGATAATTTGGTGATCCGTCTTTTGGAAGACTCTGAGTAGGTCCAGTCTTTTGCTTCTTTGGATCTCTCTTATTGTTTGTAACTCTGTTCGTATCCCTTTTTTTTTTATCTTCAGCGATTTGTACTAGTAGCTGTATTTGGGTATTATGCTGTTTGATTATGGCTGCCTGATGGCTTTGGGTTCCTGGGTAATCGTTAGATTTCAGGAATCCAAGGGATGGGGAATCAATAGATTCTGTGGCTTTGAGTGCTTCTCTGTAGGACTCGGTACTCCTAGTGAATAAGTGGCTCATCCGCAGATTTGCCTCTCTATTTTTATTAGGAGAGTTTCTATTTTTGAGAGTTTACGGTTGAATCCTCTTTCTTGAGGATCCTTTGATAGTTCTATTATTAGGCCTTTTATCTCCTGTCTTGATATTGGGTTGTTTTTTGGAGAGCAAGGCTGAAAGTGTCTCGGCCCGAGGATTTTAGTGTTTTGATTTCTTTTTCGAGAGACTGGTTCTTTTCTATCAGAATTTTGAAGTTTTTCAGATGAACTCTACTTGATAGGCAAGTTCTGTCATAAATGACAACAAGGTTCTGGGCTAGTTCTTTCCGAGTTGGGTTCTTGCTTTCGGCAAGGTCAAGGTAATCTAACTTAGAGGTGTGAGAGTTAATATATCATTGTTGTATAGACTCTTCCCATTTTTCAGACATCAACCTTAGGCTTTTCTATCCATCAGATTTCCCCTTGCTTATTTCTTTCTTAGATTGTCTCACCTTTTCAGTGTTTCTTTAGGGACTTCTTGCCCAATTACACCTTACGTCTGTTGACAATCGTAGTCCAGTTATAAGCAAAGATATTTTGACAGTTATTTAGGCTTTCTCAATTGATTATAAATTGTGGGTAGAATATAGCAACAAGATAGACTTAAATACACAAAATGGATTCAACAAAAGCTCTGATAGGGCATGTTTTAAGTTGAAGCTAGGTCAATGGCTTTGCTAGGCTTGTACTATCTCTGGCTTAAGATCATTACCACAAGGGAAAGGGGGGGCAATGATAGGGCATGTTTCAACAAGAGATAACCTTGAACTATCTCTGGCTTAAGATCTTTACCACAAGGGAAAGGGGGGGCAATGATGGGAAGGCTGTCATCCGTCGAAGGGCGACCAAGAAAGCCAACCGATCATGTGCCAAGAGTCCAAAGACCCATGGTACATTCTTATCCACTGCATCCAAGAGCACTCACGTGAACATTGGAGCCACTTTCGAGATGAGAGGTCCGAGACATGACATCGTTCGAGGACACACAAGGTGCACGGACATCGACACTCCTCATTCGTATAGGACATGAGAAGTGGATAAGCGAGGTAAACAATGTCTATTTCCAAAGGAACTAGGTAGATTGTACAGGCAACACACACCTCTCCGTTCAACAGAGTACCATTGAAGAGAGTTGCAACGTCGGTGGTCGACTGCACAAAACAGGGAGCCCACCGCGGCATACAAATCCATCACCGCTCACATGCCGACACAGTCATCCCATCGGACAGCCCATCGCCAACCACGAGCAACAAAGACTCAAGTGGCCGATCAAACAAGGCAATCGGCGACAAGACACCGCCGTGTAACGAAGAAGTATAGAGCTACGCATTGATGTCCACACAAGGAAGAAGAAGATTTCAATCGAAGGAAAAACAGCCCATAAACAGGACAAAAACAGACCAAAACTGGCCATTATTGGCTGACGTTTTGCGCCGGCTCACGTCGTTCGCCGCAGCACGTAAGAACTGCCCAAAAACTGGCCAAAACAGCCCAAAAACAGGCCAAAACTGACCATTTTGGCTGAGCTTAACGAGCGCGAAGCGGCCGGCGACAGCGGCGAGAGAGGCAGCACCGTCCCCTGCTATATACGAACGCCCCATCCAGCCCTGTGCCACCCGGGGGTTCCAGGGTGCTGAGATGGCTGACGTTTTGCTCCGCTCACGTCGTTCGCCGCGGCACGCAAGAACTGCCCAAAACTGGCCAAAACTGGCCAAAAACGGGCCAAAACTGGCCATTTTTGGCTGAGCGAGCGAGCGGCGGACAGCGAGCGAAGCGAGAGGCAGCACACCGTCCCTGCTATACGGATGGGGTTTTGCTCGCTCACGTCGTTCGCCGCGGCACGCAAGAACTGCCCAAAAAAAACTGGCCAAAACTGGCAAAAAAAACGGGCCAAAACTGGCCATTTTTGAGAAGTGAGCGGCGGCGGACGGACAATGGCGAGGCAGAGGCAGCACCGTCCCTGCTATACGAACGCCCCATCCAGCCCTGTGCCACCCGGGGGGTTCGAGGGTGCTGAGATGGCTGACGTTTTGCTCCGCTCACGTCATTTCGCCGCGGCACGCAAGAACTGCCCAAAAACTGGCCAAAACTGGCCAAAAACGGGCCAAAACTGGCCATTTTTGGCTGAGCGAGCGAGCGGCAAGCGGCGGACATAGCGAGCGAAGCGAGAGGCAGCACCATCCCTGCTATACGAACGCCCCATCCAGCCCTATGCCACCCGGGGGTTCCAGGGTGCTGAGATGGATGACGTTTTGCTCGCCACGTCGTTCGCCGTGGCACGCAAGAACTGCCCAAAAACTGGCGAAACAGCCCAGAAACGAGCCAA
>UBIG03000009.1:95000-97500 GCA_900464855.2 Musa schizocarpa
TCGCCGCGGCACGCAAGAACTGCCAAAAAACTAGCCAAAACAGGCTAAAAACGGGCCAAAACTGGCCATTTTTGGCTGGAAAGCGACGACGGCGGCGGACAGCGGGCGGCGAGAGGCAGCACCATCCCTGCTATCTGAACGCCCCATCCAGCCCTGTACCACCGGGGGGTTCCAGGGTGCTGAGATGGCTGACATTTTGTCTCGCTAACGTCGTTCGCCAAGGCACGCAAGAACTGCCAAAAAACTGGCGAAACAGCCCAGAAAAGGGCCAAAACTAGATATTTTTGGCTGAGGAGCGAAAGCAACGAGCCGGAGGACAGCGAGAGCGAGAGGCAGCACCGTCCCTGCTATCTGAACGCCCTATCCAGCCCTGCGCCACCCGGGGGGGTACTAGGGTGCTGAGATGGCTGACGTTTTGCTCGATCACGTCGTTCGCCGCCGCAGCACGCAAGAACTGCCAAAAAACCAGCCAAAATAGCCCAAAAACGGGCCAAAACTGGCCATTTTTGGCTGAGCGAAGGCGGCGACGAAGCGGAGGACAGCGAAGCGAGGAGAGGCAGCACCGCCCCTGCTATCTTAATGCCCCATCCAGCCCCTGTGCCACCCGGGGTTCCAGGGTGCTCAGATAGCTGACGTTTTGCTCCGCTCCACGTCGTTCACCGGGCACGCAAGAACTGCCCAAACACTGGCCAAAACGCCCAAAAACGGGCCAAAACTACCCATTTTAGGCTGAGCGGCGAGTGGCGAAGCGGCGGACAATGGCGGCGAGGCAGCACCGTCCCTGCTATCTGAACGCCCCATCCAGCCCTGAGCCCGGGGATTCTAGGGTGCCGAGATGGCTGACGTTTTTGCTCCGCCACGTCGTTCGCCGCAGCGCACGCAAGAACTGCCCAAAAAACTGGCAAAAACGGCCCAAAAATGGACCAAAACTGGCCATTTTAGGCTGATGAAGCGGCGGCGGCGGCGGCGGACAGCGAAGCGGGCGACAGGCAGCACCGTCCCTGCTATCTGAACGCCCCATCCAGCCCTGTGCCACCCTGGGGTTCGAGGGTGCTGTGATGGCTGACGTTTTGCTCCGCTCACGTCGTTCGCCGCGCGCACGCAAGAACTGCCCAAAAAGTGGCCAAAACGGCCCAAAAACGGGCCAAAAATGGCCATTTTAGGCTGAGCGAAAGACGGCGAAGCGGGCGGACAGTGAGTGGCGACAGGCAGCACCGTCCCTGCTATCTGAACGCCCCATCCAGCCCTGTGCCACCCGGGGGTTCGAGGGTCCTGAGATGGATGACGTTTTGCTGCTCACGTCGTTCGCCCGCGGCACGCAAGAATTGCCAAAAACCAGCCAAAACTGGCCATTTTGGCTGAGCGAAGCGGCGGCGGCGGTGGACAGCGAAATGGGTTGAGCGAGAGGCAGCACCATCCCTGCTATACGAACGCCCCATCCAGCCCTGTGCCACCCGGGGTTCGAGGGTGCTGAGATGGCTAACGTTTTGCTCCGCTCACGTCGTTCGCCAGCGCACGCAAGAACTGCCCAAAAAACTGGCCAAAACAGCCCAAAAAGGGCCAAAACTGGCCATTTTTTGGCTGAAGCGAAAGCCGGCGGCGGAGGACAGCGAAGCGAAGCGAGAGGCAGCACGGTCCCTGCTATCTGAACGCCCCATCCAGCCCTGTGCCACCCGGGGTTCCAGGGTGCTCAGATGGCTGACGTTTTGCTCCGCTCACGCGTTCGTTCGACGCGCACGCAAGAACTGCCCAAAAACTGGCCAAAACAGCCCAAAAATGGGCCAAAACTGGCCATTTTTTTAAGCGAAGCGAAGCGGCGCGAAGCGGTGGACAGCGAAGCAAAGCGAGAGGCAGCACCGTCCCTGCTATCTGAACGCCCCATCCAGCCCTGTGCCACCCGGGGTTTCAAGGTGCTGAGATGGCTGACGTTTTGTCCGCTCATGTCGTTTCGCGCGCACGCAAGAATTGCCCAAAAACTGGCCAAACGCCCAAAAACGGGCCAAAACTGGCCATTTTGGCTGATCGAGCGGCGGGCGGCGGCGGACAGCGAAGCGATAAACGAGAGGCAGCACCGTCCCTGATATCTGAACGCCCCATCTAGCTTTGTGCCACCCGGGGTTCCAGGGTGCTGAGATGGCTGACGTTTTGCTTGCTCGCTCACGTCGTTTGCCGTGGCACGCAAGAACTGCCCAAAAAAACTGGCGAAACTGGCTAAAAACGGGCCAAAACTGGCCATTTTTGGCTGAGCGAAGCCAGTGGCGAAGCGGTGGACAGCGAAATGCGAAGCAAGAGGCAGCACCGTCCCTGCTATACGAACGCCCCATCCAGCCCTATGCCACCCGGGGTTCCAGGGTGCTGAGATGGCTGACGTTTTGCTCGCTCATGTCGTTCGCCGCTGCACGCACAAGAACTGCCCAAAAAAACTGGCCAAAAACGGCCCAAAAGCGGGCCAAAACTGGCCATTTTGGCTGAGCGAGCGAAGGCGGACAGGACAGCGGTT
>UBIG03000009.1:102500-120000 GCA_900464855.2 Musa schizocarpa
ATTGATAAAAATATATTTTTTCTCTTTGGGTAAAGTGTGCTGCTTTTTTGAGATCTTGCTCCATACAGGATCTTGAGTCTCTAATAATCTCTTTCAATAGCTGAGCATTGTTTGTGTGTTGACATTTAAAGATTCGTTACATCTCTCCTTCCACATCCACCAAATAGCGATCTGAAAGTAACCTTTGCCGGTTATTGTGTGAGAGGACCTTTTCTTGAGAAACATTGCATGAGTTAGCCTAGTTCTTGGTGCAAGTTTGGTTGCGGCAGTCTATTGAGTTCAAATCATTTGGAGAATCTCCTTCCATATCCATTTTGTATAATCACAAGCAAAATAAAGGTGGTCAACAGTTTCTTCTTGTTGCATACAAAGGGAGCATCGGTTAACATGATAGATACCTCTTCTTTTCATATTGTCTATTGTAGGTAGTTTATTGAGAAGGGCCTGCCATGTACATAAGGAATGTCTTTGTGATCCCGGTCGATCCCATGTCCAACTGCATGGGACCCACTTGTTATTTCTTTGCCTAATTTGATTCCATGCAGATGTGGCACTAAATTTGCCATTGTCATGAGGCCAAATAAGTTTATCTCAAGAGTTGTTCGTGATTGGAATAGCTATAATAGTCGGCCAAAGTGATAACATTTGGGGAAATAGGATTAGGGAGACACCGGTGCACCGTTAGCAATGAACTCGAAACCTTCCAATCTTTGGGAGCCCCAGAGATCTTTTAAGTATTCTGTCACCATATAATTGAAATATACTCTTCCCATTCACCCAAGGATCGTACCACATATTAGTACTAATTCCAGAAGAGATTGCATAGGAAATGTGTTTGATTAGCCAATTCCTTGCCTTTAAAATTCCTTTCCAAGTCTGCAGAGTGGTATGTTCTTGTTGAAATTTCCCAGATTGATTCTTTTGAAAGATACCTAGCAGAAACCCAAAGTGACCATAAGGAACATTTGTTTTGCAAAAGATCCCACAATTGCTGCACTGGACATGCTTGATTCCAATCTCTAGTATTTCTCAAGTTTAGCCCCCCCTTCATCTTTCGGTTTACAAATGCTATCCCAATTTACCATATGCATTGCCTTATCATTTGTGCCATTCAGGAAGAAGTTCATTAATAACTGTTCAATATCTTGGAGAAGTCCAGCAGTAGAAGAAATGCATTACACCAATATATAGAGTAGGAGTGCAATCTTAGAACGGATGAGTTCGAAGTCGCCCCTGCTTTTGATAGAAACCTATTTTTCCAAGAAGAAATTCTATTCTTATTTTTTTTTTTTTGCAAGATAGGGTGACAGTGGGTTTTGTGAATGCACAGTGGATATATGAGGGGAGACCCAAATAAGGAACTGGGCAAGCTTCCCTCACTAACCCCCCAAAGTTTGTGCAATAAAGACATTATCCTCAACGTAAGGGCTCATATATACTTTACTTTTCGCATGATTTAACTGAAGTCCAAAAAAACCATACCAAAGTCATTCATAATAGTAGCCGGGTTCTTTCTTGAAGTTGGTTCATTTTGGAGAAAGATAAGTAAGTCATCTGCAAATGTTATATGTGATATATGAACAGAACCAACAATGGGTACCTTAATGCTGCCATTTAAGGCGCGTGTTCCAACATACAGACTAAGTCCTTCCATCGCAATAGTAAAAGATACGGAGAGAGTGGATCACCTTGTCGGATGCCATTCGTGCTCCCAAAAAAAAAAACCAATTGGTGAGCCATTAAAGAGTATCGAAAACTTTGGAGTTTTCGGGCAAGATTGAATCAATTAACCCATTCTTTGTGGGAAGTTCATATCGAGGAGCATCTTATAGATAAACTTCCTATTAACTGAATCGAAGGCTTTCCGTAAATCAGCTTTAAAACATATTTTTGTCCCTCTTGCTTTTGAATGCAAATCTTTGACCAAGTCATTAGCAAGCAAAATGTTATGATGTATACTTCTCCCTTTGATGAAAGCAGCTTGGTTTGGGCTAATGATCTTGTGTATTACCTTTTGCATTCTATTTGCCAATACTTTGGAGATGATCTTGTAAATAAAGTTGCATAACGATATGGGTCGATAGTTCTCTAGTGAATCAGCCCCGCATTCTTGAATTAAGGAAATAAAAGTGCAATTCATCTCTAAGAATATGACCTGAAGAGAAAAAATGTTGGCAAGCCTTGATCACATCATTTCCAATAATAGACCAAGCGGTTTGGTAAAATTCAGCTGGAAATCCATCCGGACTGGGCTTTTGTGCTTTGGTGACTTAAAGACAACACATACAATTTTAGTCATCGTAATTGGGGCATTGAGGATTGAAATAGCTTGAATCAAGTTTTCTAGTCGGCTCCACATGAATGTTATTAGGTTTCCAGCTTGATTGAGTAAGGAATAAAAAAATTGCTCTGTGTGTGCTTTAACCTCATCCAACTTCTCAATAAGATTATCATCTTTGTCTCTGCATTTACCGACGGTTAATAGCCCTTCGAGTAGCAATTGAAGCATAGAAAAATTTTGTATTGGAATCCCTAGCGTAAGCCAATGTTGTCGAGACTTCTGCTTTGTAAAACTTTCCTCCTGTTTTAAGGCTTGCATGAAGTTATTTCGGCTTACGCCTCTTTGTAGATAATATTTTCATCATTTGGTGAAGTTGCAGCTCATGTTGCAAAGACATTAGTTCCTTTCTGCAAAGTTGAACTCACGGTGTTAATATTGCCAAAGGTATTTGTATTCCACTCCTTTAGTCTTTGCTTTTACGGGCTTTGAGCTTTTGACATAAGATGTAAGGGGGGGGATCCATGCACATTAACATTCCAAGCGGATCGATAACATCAAGAAATTGAGGATGAGTACTCCACATGTTAAAGAATCTAAATGGTTTCTTGCCTCTTGGTGTCGCTTTTTTTCTACGTGTATATACATTAAAGAATGGTCGAAAACAAAGGAGCACCATACTCAAGAAGTGAATCTGGGTAAACTGTTAACCATTCATGATTAATCAAACACCTATCAAGTCGAGCCATTATTTTTTGTTAGCAGCACCTTGATTACTCGGGAGAGCCAATTACCCACAGATTTCATATCAAACAATGCTGCAAAGTGTCAATGTAATCATTGAACTTTTGAAGCTGGCTTTTCGAAAGTTGTCTACCACCCCTTTTTTCATTTGTGTACCGAACAATATTAAAGTCTCCAAGAACAATCCAAGGTACATTGAGACAGCCATTTACAATATTAGTCGTCGGACCAAAGAGTATTTCTTTCTTGCATCTTTGTTTGAAGCATATATACCGGTGAAATTGAATTGATGACCATTCTTTTTTATCCTCTACCTTAAGATGAATGAATTGATCAAGAGTGAGAAATAAACCAAGCATTAATAGAGTTAGGATGCCATAAGACCCATATTCTACCAAAAGTGTCATTTGAGTCATTGGTAAAACAGTTCTGCGTCCGGCCATATTAAATTCTTTTGAGCTTGAACGAATTGATTGTTTAATTTTTGTTTCCACTAGAATAATAATATCACATGTGTGCAGACTTGATTATTCTATTGAGCTCCGACATTTCTCGGCTTATTAAGTCCATGAACATTCCAACATGTTATCTTCATTAGTAAAAGATAGTAAGGTATTCATCCTACGACTTTGGATGGATTGTACCATCCTTTTTTTTTCTTATCTTTCGGTTTTGTATTTTCCTCCCCTTTAATATCCTTACCTTTTATGGCTTTATTCCTATATTTATCCACTTCATCTACAGCTTGCAGATTTTTAAACTTTAAAATACCTTGAATCATGTGGTCTTGATTGGCAGGGTTTGTTGAAGCTCGATAAGATTGTTGCATCACAATATCTGGATAGTACTTGTTGGAGCATCGGCTATAGAGGTTTGTTGGAGCATGAGTTTGTTGAGACAGAATATCCTTGTTGGCAATGTTTGTTGTGGCCTGAGTTTGTTGAGGAATAATATCCTTGCTAGCGAGATTTGCTTGGACCTGAGTTCGTTGAGCTAGTGTGGATGGATCGATGATATTGGAAGAGATGAAGTTCTCGACTTATGTTTCTCCTATCCACTAGTACCATGGGAAACCTCTGTTGTGGAAGGCTCGACATTATAGGTACGGATAAAGTTTTGGAATTGTCCTTACGTCGCGGTGCTTTCCTTGCGAGTCGGAATGCTCAATAGTTTTTTGCCACCATCGGTGCTGCTGCCATTAGAGAAGAATCACTTTGTTGCTTTGAGGCTTGACGTGGTCGATAGACCTTTGTGGTTGGATTTGGGGTTTCTTTGACAAGCTCCATTTGGATGACCAAAAGATAAGCAACGGCCGACATCGTTGTGGCTTCGGGGAATATGAGACATGTACCTTCCGAAAGTGTTCCCGTCAAGATCACGATAGAAAACCTCATTAGGAAGATCTTCATCCGGAAGAAACCAGCACACATGCTCGTGCAAATGCTAATCTCGTCATTTCTTTGTTGCTTTGTCTATGTAGAGTGGCTGTCCTAGAGTGCTGCATAACTTTGCAATAAAACGTCGGCTCCAAAGATGTAGAGGCAGTCCTTGAAAGGATACCCATAATGGAATAGACTGTAGGCTATCTAACTCCAAACGGACATCGGAGACCAACGTCAGAGAATCATTGGATGATCAAGGATAGTCCAGAATCCCGAGGATTGGCTGCAAATCTTCTTGAGTATAGCTTGCAAACAAAGAATCCGTTCTCTCCAGATATGAAGATCAAATGACGATATTCCCCATCGAAGTTTTGATAAATGAGGATAGTGGGAAATAAGATGTTTTGAGACCTACCACATAGCCAACAATCGCCATAGACCATGTCTCAATAAGCTCTGCTGAATCAACAATCTCGTATACAGCAATCTTCTTATCACTGAACTTCGGAGTAAAGAATTCCAAGCTTAGATCTGGACTTCCAACCGAGCCTTGAAGAGGCTAGTCCAAGGCCGAGGATCGCTGGAAATGAGAGCAGGCTGTCGCGATCTAGAGCGACGACTGCTTCGATCTTTGGTTGGTCGAAGGAGTTTTCTCGGAAAAGATATGTTGGAAGAGCAACTTGGGGGGGTAGCGGTAGGGAGCCTTGCCATCGTTTCAACCCTCGCCGCCACCATCGCCAGCCCTAGGGGCCATCGCTGCCATGTTTGATCCCTCCGGTCGCCGCTTCTGAAACGACGCCATTGGGAAAAGCCACCGCTGCAGTATATTAGATCGCCGCCGCTATGGTACCGTCACCCTAGGGATTTATGGTTGCTGCTACAGTATCGCCGCCCTTGGGGAGAAGCGGCCTTCACGGAGATCTGATCGCTGCTACTGATGTCGCCGCCGCTACTTAAAGATTGTCGTCCTTGGGAGATCGATCACCTCTCTGATTGTCGTAAGCCCCGCCTTTTTCGTGGGAGAAAGCCGATGCTGCAGGAGTTAGATCGCCTTAGGGAGATATGGTTGTCGCCTCGATACCGCCGCCCCTAGATCGGGCCGCCGCTTCAGAAGCGTCGCCCTTTGGGAGATCGATCACCGCTTCTGATTGCGCCGCCCTTCGCCCGTGGGAGAAAGCTAACGATCAGGAGTCGATCGTCCTAGGGAGATCTGGTCGCCGCTATAGTACCGTCGCCCTAGATCTGGTTGCCGCTTCTGATATCGCCGCCGCTTCAATATCGCCGCCCTAGACCCGCCTGATGATCGCCGCCGCCCTTCAAGATCGCCGCCCTATACCCTAGGGGATTCCAATACAAAATTTTTCTATGCTTCAATTGCTACTTTCGAAGGGGTATTAACCATATTAATTATAATAATTAGTTCACCATCTTTGGTCCCCGACATGCATGCTCCAACTCGAACCCTTCACGAGAAGATCGGGGTCGCCGGCGGTGCATCCCCTCGAGAGGGTTTCCCCGTTAGCTTCCTTGGGCCTTCGGGTTTCCGCACCCGTCGACTTCGCGACGCATGTCGGACTCCTTGGTCCGTGTTTCAAGGCGGGTTGGATGGGGAGCCCAGCGGCCGCCGATGCCTAGGTCGCATGTGTACCCTCGCGGAACACGCCGATGGCGCGTCATGTCCTCGACCGCATCGACGGTATCCCCTCGAACGAACGATCCGTCCAGGGCTTCGCCGTCGTGCAGCCCGATCGATCCCGCACCCCGAAGCCGAAGCGCAGACCGGCTAACCACCGTTCGCATCCGACCGAGGTGCATCGCCGCCCCCATCCGCTTCCCTCCGGCAATTTCAAGCACTCGTTGACTCTCTTTTCAAAGTCCTTTTCATCTTTCCCTCGTGGTACTTGTTCGCTATCGGTCTCTCGCCCATATTTAGCCTTGGGCCGAATTTACGCGCCGAATGGGGCTGCATTCCCAAACAACCCCGACTTCGTCGACAGCGCCTCGTGGTGCGGCAGTGGTCCGAAGCGGACGGGGCTCTCACCCTCCCCCCGCCCTTTCCATGGGACTTGGGCCGGTCCGTCGGCCGAGGATGCTTCTCGGACTACAATTCAGACAACGCAGCCGCCCGATTCTCAAGTGGGCTGATCCTGGTTTGCTTTCGCCGTTACTACGGGAATCCTTGTAAGTTTCTTCTCCTCCGCTTATTTATATGCTTAAACTCAGCGGGTAGCCCCACCTGACGGGGTCGCGGTCCGTGGCATCGACCAAGCACGCACGCGACTTGGGTCCTCGAGGCCTCACCGGGTCCCGAAGGCACGACGTATGGCTCGCACAAGGCATCCACCACGCAGCGTCGTGTTCGACAACCATCGACGGCCCGCTCTTGACCAACCGCACCTTCCGGCGCGGGGCCATCCTTCACGTTCACCCCCTGTCCCCGAGGGAGCAATGACGGAAGCGAAAGCGTGACGCCCAGGCGGCGTGCCCTTAGCCGGATGGCCTTGGGGCTTAACTGGCGTTCAAAGACTCGATGGTTCATGGGATTCTGCAATTCACACCAGGTATCGCATTTCGCCACGTTATTCATCGATGCGAGAGCCGAGATATCCGTTGTTAGAGTCGTCCAATGGGGTCACCGTCGAATTGTAGCCTACTGCATGCAGCGAGGCCCTCCGACCCGATGTTTCGTGTTTGGCGCTATCCGCCGGGGTTGGTAGTTCATCCCTCGGTCGTCCCGCCGAGGGGGGCCGACATTCAGGGTGTTGTCGGGATGAGCCCAGCGAGCAATCGTTGACGCATTCACGGTTGTCCTCGTTAGTGGGTCTCGACAATGATCCTTCCGCTGGTTCACCCACGGAAACCTTGTTACGACTTCTCCTTCCTCTAAATGATAAGGTTCAGTGGACTTTCGCGACGTCATGGGCGGCGAACCGCCTCGTCGTCGCCTCGATCGAACACTTCACCGGACCATTCAATCGGTAGGGAGCGACGGCGGTGTGTACAAAGGGCGGGGACGTAGTCAACGCGGTGATGACTTCGCTTACTAGGAATTCCTCGTTGAAGACCAACAATTGCAATGATCTTTCCCCATCACGATGAAATTTTCAAAGATTACCGGGCACGCCGGCCAAGGCTATAGACTTCGTTGAATACTTGATGTAGCGTCGCGGCGCCCAGAACATCTAAGGGCATCACAGGACTGTTATTGCCTCAAACTTCCGTGGCCTAAACGGCCATAGTCCCTCTAAGAAAGCTGGCGAGGAGGGATGCCTCCAGCGTAGCTAGTTAGCAGGTCGAGGTCTCGTTCGTTATCGGAATTAACCGGACAAATCGCTCCACCAACTAAGAACGGCCATGCACCACCACCCATAGAATCAAGAAAGAGCTCTCGGTCTGTCAATCCTTGCTATGCGGACTGGTAAGTTTCCCGTGTTGAGTCAAATTAAGCCGCAGGCTCCCTCTGGTGGTGCCCTTCAGTCAATTCCTTTAAGTTTCGACCTTGCGACCATACTCCCCCGGAACCCAAAGACTTTGATTTCTCATAAGGTGCCCATGAGTCCTAAGAGCAACATCCGCCGATCCCTCGGGTCGGCATCGTTTATGGTTGAGACTAGGGGACGGTATCGATCGTCTTCGAGCCCCCAACTTTCGTTCTTGATTAATGAAAACATCCTTGGCAAATGCTTTTCGCAGTGGTTCGTCTTTCATAAATCCAAAAATTTCACCGACTATGAAATACGAATGCCCCCGATCGTCCCTCTTAATCATTACTCCGATCTCGAAGGCCAACACAATAGGACCGAAATCCTGTGATGTCATCCCATGCTAATGTATCCAGAGCGTGGGCTTGCTTTGAGCACTCTAATTTCTTCAAAATAACAGCGGAGGAGGCACGACCCGACCGATTAAGGCCCGAACCGCACGACGCCGACGAAGGGATGGGACAACCGGCAATACCGCGAGGCGGACCGACCAACCCGTCCCAAAGTCCAACTACGAGCTTTTTTAACTGCAACAACTTAAATATACGCTATTGGAGCTGGAATTACGCTTTTGGCGGCACCGGACTTGCCCTCCAATGGATCCTCGTTAAGGGATTTAGATTGTACTCATTCCAATTACCGGTTTCGAAGAGCCCGGTATTGTTATTTATTGTCACTACCTCCCCGTGTCGGGATTGGGTAATTTCGGCGCTACTGCTGCCTTCCTTGGATGTGGTAGCCGTTTCTCGGGCTCCCTCTCGGGAATCGAACCCTAATTCTCCATCACCCGTCACCACCATGGTAGGCCCCTATCCTACCATCGAAAGTTGATAGGGCAGAAATTTGAATGAGGCGCCGCCGCGACGAGGGCCGTCGCGATCCGTCGAAGTTATCATGAATCATCGAACAGCGGGCAAAGCCCACGTCAGCCTTTTATCTAATAAATGCATCCCTTAGGAAGTCGGGGTTTGTTGCACGATTAGCTCTAGAATTACTACGGTTATCCGAAAGTAGCACGTACCATCAAACAAACTATAACTGATTTAATGAGCCATTCGCAGTTTCACAGTCTGAAATAGTTAATACTTACACATGCATGGCTTAATCTTTGAGACAAGCATATGACTCTTGGCAGGATCAACGGGTAGCACGTCCTCTCACGACCTTTGTAACACCCCTCATTTCGAATTTTTCGTATAAGTTTCTAGTTGTAATGTAGGTATCTATTTTAAATTTGATAAAAATTCAAAGTATGAATCTGAGAACTTATTCATAAGAGTTGGAGGATTTGTTAAAAGAAAGAATCTGGGGACCTATATGTAAACCCTAAGGACTAAATCGTGAATATGATAAATCCAAGGACTAAACTGTAAAATGTACAAAAATACAAACTTCACCGTTTAAGCCTCTCTGCCTTCGTTCTTAAGGAAGCAGAGAGGGCAGCTCGTGGGTGATCAAAGAAAGAAAGAAAGAAAGAAAGAAAGAAAGAAAAGAAGAAGAAGAAGAAGAAGAAGAAGAAAAAAATTGGGGTTTTAGGGTTCTTGCTTTAATCTTTTCACTTCGGGTCAAAATTCTCAAAGGCAAGTGTTCTAACCCCATCCTACAGAATTTTTAGTCTCTGTTTTTTATGTTGAATCAAAATAAATTGAAGGATTTCTATTTAGAAACTGATATGTCTCTATTTGGACATAGAACCATGGATTTTGAAGTTTTCATTTCGGTAAACTAACCCCCTATACACTTTTTCAGCTATAAGTTTTATTACAAAATGTGAATTCGGTCAGGAACTATTTTTTTTTTTTAAAGTAGACTCTTATATCTTCCTTTTGACACTGATTTTGTAGATTTTGGACACCGAATACTTACCCAAACATCTGTTTCAATTGAGCCTATAGACGCTGTAAAACAGGGTTCGAGATTTCTGACCTGTCGATACTAAAATGCCTATAACTCCCTGTTGAAAATTCTGAATTGTACCAAACTGATTTTATTTGAAACTAGACTTGAAAATATTTCTTTTGACTTATAGTTTGAAAATTTTAGATTTCAATTGCCTACCCTATTGTCTGTTGAATCCGACCCTATAAATTCTGCAAACCAGTGATTGTGTTTTTGATCTTGTGTTACCAAATCAAAGGTAACTCAGCGTTGGGAACCCTGTTTCGTATGAAATTTGTTCCATCAGAATATAGATTCATATATGGTTCGACCATAGTTTTCTTATGGGTATTGGAGCATAATTGATATTCTGAAATATTTGTTTGATGTGCCACTGGAATTCTGTCCGAAATCGAGCTTTTGGTCGATTTAGCATATTCTGCTTCGTTCCTTTGGATATTTGAATTTGTTTAACCTTCTTATTGGATTTGAGATAAATATGATTGCTTGGAAATTCCTGTACACTCTTGTTTTTATTTCATTCCAAATCCAAATACATTTGTTAGAGATTTGTTCTTTGTTTCGTATTGTTTTTGAAAAGGCACATGCACGTTTCGTTGTTCAGCGTGTGCTTCGATATATGCTACTTATTATTAAAACTGCCCTCTTGTACTCTAGTGTATGGGATTGTCTGAACCTTTGCCAGAAATAGTAAAGGGTATGCGCTTATTACCCGCTCGTGGGGTCCAGCTCTGTGGGATGCGCTTTATTACCCGCTCTGTGGGGTCCCGCTCCGTGGGATATGCTTAGAGCCTGCGATGCTCTGCCCGCCCCTCGACTTCACCTAGACGTGGGTGGATGGATCTCCCAGGCGTGGGAGACTTTTGTCAGGTGGTCATTCAGAAATGGATGAATCACATTCTAACCGAGATCCCACCACACCTTCTATATGTTTGATATGACATCGAGTTTTGGTGAGTTGTTTTTGTTCATGCTCGGATAAGAATGATATGATTGCAACGTCAAGGACGACGTTTGAGCTTCTGTACGATATTTGTTTTGATATGCTCTGATATGCTTCATTCACTGATGATTTTGCTTCGAAATGTTCCATATGCCGTTGATATGCTTCGGAACATTTTATATGCCATTGATAAGCTCTCGATATGTTTCCTTTGTTATTCTTGATATGCTCCAATTACTCTATGCCCCAATCTGTCGGGGAACCAAATATGTAAGATTGAAAGGACAATTGTGTTTCTACTCTTAATGATATTATGTCTACGAAATCGTATATTCTGCCTTGTATTTTGGAACTGTATCTCTTTGGAAGTTGTACTATTTTGATATGGATATGTTAGTCACTTGTTGAGCTCTTTTATGCTCACCCGTTTGTTGATAAATTTTTCGGGATAGCATATTGCTTGCTTAAATGTTAAGATTGGGCTGAGGGATTGGAAAGTTTAGAAGATTTTGGGCAGATCTTTGTTAGCATATGTGTATTTGTTGTATAAGATACTCTACATCTTATGAAATGTGACGATGAATCTAAACCTGTGGATTTTGTGTAAGATAAAGGATCCCTCATGTATAGGATTTTGGTATGTTAAGTTATATTTCGTGTAATGATATGATCTTATGGTAATCGTTGGTTTGGTGACTGCATAGACTTCCCCATTTGTGAATTTATATTGTGGTTATTATTTTGATGAGTTGAGTTCTGATTGTATGAATTATCGAAAGTGATATGTGGTATGTTTATGAATTGTACAGGGGTTATGAATTTGTAGACTATAGAGGTGAAATTTTGATCTGAATGTTTTCTTAGTGACCTCAAATGTGTGCTTGGATCCTGGGTTAGTTATGATGAAAATTTTAAAATATTGTCGATATTTTTTTTGGGGGCGTGAGAGGTGGTATCGAGCATTGTTTGAGGATCACTGAAATATTTGATATGTTGACGTGCAAAATATATTGAGGTCCGTGATAATGATTGGTGGAAATTTTCTTTGATGCATTTTAGGAATCTAGGATGATGAGGACTTATGGTCCCTCAATTTCATTTGTTTTCGATTAATTAAGGGGATGAAAGGGTTGATCGAGGATACAAAATCGAGAGTAGCTTGATGAAAACATGGTGAACCAAATTTCATTGGTGGTAGAAAAAACGGATGATGCAAACAGAGAAGATATTTGATGTACAAAATTGTTCTAATGATTGAAAGAATTTTTTTCCTCCTATATTAGAAGTAGAGGTCGATCATTAATGGCAACAAAGAAAATAATTTTTGGAGATCGATTGTTACGAATGATAAGGACAAGTTTACCAATAAAAATATGATTGGAAATGAATCAGAAAGTAATAACAAAGTGTCAAGACATTTGGATTTGAAAAGGAAAGTCATCATAAAAGACTCAATCATATGTAAATTGCAAGTTAAGTTATGAAACATGTTTGTGTTTTTGGTGACTGGAGCCTGTTTTGCTTGTGGAAAGTTAGATCATCAAGTAAGAATTGCCCACTGAACAGGAAGAAAGAGCCATTTGCCTCCCTAGACCCTCACCCATGCTAGAGTGTATGCTATCTTTGAACAAGATTCTAAAGCTTCTAAATCAGTGGTGGAAGGTATTCTTCATGTTTCTAAAAGAAATGCAAAAGTTTTGTTTGATCCGGCTCCAACTTATCGTTTGTTTCACAATACTTTGCTTGTCACTTGGATATTCTACCTAAACCCCTGGATTATATGTTATATGTAACAACCGCTTTGTTGGAGATTCATTGGCAACAAACTTGGTCTACCCATCTTGTTTGATCTCTATTGGGGACCACGAACTCCTTGTTGATTTGATTCTCCTAGAGATCCAGGGCTTTGATATTATACTTGGCATGGATTGGTTATCTTCTCATCACGCTAGTATTGATTGTTACAAAAAAAATAATTACTTTTGCATACCATATCGACCTATATTTTTCTTTGAGGGCATTAGGCATGATTTGCCTCCTTGCTTGATATCGGCACTTCAAGTTTATCGTCTTATGCAGAAAGGTTGTTTTGTTATATGGTGTGTGTAAAGGAGCATTCAAATCAGGAAACCCACCTAGACGAAATTGTAGTGGTCAAAGAATTCCCGATGTATTCCCGGATGACTTGCACGGTTTTACCTCTAGATAGAGAGGGTGAATTTGCTATTGATCCGGTCTCCAAGACAACCCCAATATCTAAGCCTCCCCTGAGAATGGCACCACTCGAGCTAGAGGAATTAAAGAAGCAAATACAAGAATTATTAGATAAGGGTTTCACGACCCAGTGTATCCCCATGGGGTGCTCGGTACTATTAGTGAAGAAGAAGGATGGAACATTTAGGCTTTGCATTGATTATAGACAGTTGAATCGGTGACCATCAAAAAAATAAGTATCCCATACCTAGAATTGATGATTTGTTTGATCAACTGCAGGGTGCACAAGTATTCTCTAAGATTGACCTGAGGTCAGGTTACTATCGATTGAAGATCGAGGAGGATATTTCAAAAAACGACTTTCGAGAACTTCGATATGGTCATTATGAATTCTTGGTGATGCCTTTAGGTTTGACAAATGCCCCTGCAGCTTTTATGGAACTAATGAATAGGATATTTCAACCGCTCTTGGATATCTGTGTAATTGTATTTATTGATGACATATTGGTGTATTCAAAGAGTAATCGGGGAGCATGAGGAACACTTGAGTGATGTGTTGTCCATACTAAGAGAAAAGAAGTTGTATGCGAAGTTCAGCAAATGTGAATTTTGGTTGAATGAAGTTGCTTTCTTAGGCCATGTGATTTCAGGAAAGGTATATCTGTTGATTCAAGGAAAAATAGAAGTTTGTAGTTGAATGGGAAGTACCAACATGCCGAACCCATTACCACAAGGGAAAGGGGGGGCAATGATGGGAAGGCTGTCATCCGTCGAAGGGCGACCAAGAAAGCCAACCGATCATGTGCCAAGAGTCCAAAGACCCATGGTACATTCTTATCCACTGCATCCAAGAGCACTCTCGTGAACACCGGAGCCACTCGAGACGAGAGGTCCGAGACATGACATCGTTCGAGGACACACAAGGTGCACGGACATCGACACTCCTCATTCAGTATAGGACATGAGAAGTGGATAAGCGAGGTAAACAATGTCTATTTCCAAAGGAACTAGGTAGATTGTACAGGCAACAAACACATCTCGGTTGAACAGTACCATTGAAGAGACTTGCAAGCGTCGGTGGTCGACTGCACAAAACAGGGGAGCCCACCGCGGCATACAAATCCATCATCGCTCACATGCCGACACAGTCATCCCATCGGACAGCCCATCGCCAACCACGAGCAACAAAGACTCAAGTGGCCCGATCAAACAAGGCAATCGACGACAAGACACCGCCGCGTGCGAAGAAGTACAGAGCTACGCATTGTTGTCCACACAAGGAAGAAGAAGATTTCAATCGAAGGAAAAACAGCCCATAAACAGGACAAAAACAGACCAAAACTAGCCATTATTGGCTGACGTTTTGCTTCCGCTCACATCGTTCGCCGCAGCACGCAAGAACTGCCCAAAAACTGGCCAAAACAGCCCAAAAACAGCCCAAAGATTGGAAGGTTTCTGAGTTCATTGCTAACGGGTTGGTGTCTCCCTAATCCTATTTCCCCGAAATGTTATCACTTTGGCCGACTATTATAGCTATTCCAATCACGAACAACTCTTGAGGATAAACTTATTTGGCCTCATGACAATGGCAAATTTAGTGCCACATCTGCATGGAATCAAATTAGGCAAAGAAATAACAAGTGGGTCCCAAGCAGTTGGACATGGGATCGACCGGGATCACAAAGACATTCCTTATGTTCATGGCAGGCCCTTCTCAATAAACTACCTACAATAGACAATATGAAAAGAAGAGGTATCTATCATGTTAACCGATGCTCCCTTTGTATGCAACAAGAAGAAACTGTTGACCACCTTTATTTTGTTTTGTGATTATACAAAATGGATATGGAAAGAGATTCTCCAGCGATTTGAACTCAATAGACTGCCAAGAACCAAACTTGCACCAAGAACTAGGCGAACTCATGCAATGTTTCTCAAGAAAAGGTCCTCTCACACAACCGGCAAAGGTTACTTTCAGATCGCTTATTTGGTGGATGTGGAAGGAGAGATGTAACAGAATCTTTAAATGTCAACACACAAACAATGCTCAGCTATTGAAAGAGATTATTAGAGACTCAAGATCCTGTGACGGAGCAAGATCTCAAAACGGAGCACTTTACCCAAAGAGAAAAATATATTTTTATCAATTTTAATTTTGCTATTAGCTAAAGATCTTGGGAATGATGCCAAATTTTGATATATCTGGATAAACATTTTCTATTTTGATTATAATTAGGAGTTATAGTCTACAACATGTGTAGTCATAACTATCGATTCAAGACTCTATGAGTTACATGGCTTTGTCTATGACTTGTATAGATAAAGCTATTTGTAGAAACTTTACACATAATCAATTTACTTTTACTTACCAAAAAAAAAAACAAGCCAAAACTGACCATTTTTGGCTGAGCTTAACGAATGACGGCGGCGGACACGGACAGCGAAATGGCGAGAGGCAGCACCGTCCCTGCTATCTTAACGCCCCATCCAGCCCTGTGTCACCCGGGGGTAACAGGGTACTGAGATGGTTGACGTTTTGCTCGCTCACGTCGTTCGCCGCGGCACGCAAGAACTGCCCAAAACTGGCCAAAACTGGCGAAAAACGGGCCAAAACTGGCCATTTTGGCTGAGCGAAGCGAAATGGGCGAGCCGGCGGACAGCGAAGCGGCGCGAGAGGCAGCACCGTCCCTGCTATCTGAACGCCCCATCCAGCCCTGTGCCACCCGGGGTTCCAGGGTGCTGAGATGGCTGACGTTTTGCTCCGCTCACGTCGTTCGCCGCCGCACGCAAGAACTGCCCAAAAAACTGGCCAAAACTGGCCATTTTGGCTGCTGGCGAGCGGACAGAGGCGGACAGCGGCGAAGCGAGAGGCAGCACCATCCCTGCTATCTGAACGCCCCATCCAGCCCTGTGCCACCCGGGGTTCCAGGGTGCTGAGATGGATGACGTTTTGCTCCGCTCCGCCGTTCCGCCGGGCACGCAAGAACTGCCCAAAAACTGGCCAAAACAGCCAAAAAATGGGCCAAAACTGGCCATTTTTGGCTGAGCGAGCTGGCATGAAAGCGGTGGACAGCGGCGAAGAGAGAGGCAGCACCGTCCCCTGCTATATGAACGCCCCATCCAGCCCTGTGCCACCCGGGGTTCCAGGGTGTTGAGATGGCTGACGTTTTGCTCCGCCACGTCGTTCGCCGCGGCACGCAAGAACTGCCCAAAAACTGGCCAAAACAGCCCAAAAACGGGCCAAAACTGGCCATTTTTGGCTGAGCGAATGGCGGCGGTGGACAGCGAAACGCGAGAGGCAGCACCGTCCCTGCTACGAACGCCCCATCCAGCCCTGTGCCACCCGGGGTTCCAGGGTGCAGAGATGGCTGACGTTTTGCTCCGCTCATGTCGTTCGCCGCGCACGCAAGAACTGCCCAAAAACTGGCCAAAACGCCCAAAACGGGCCAAAACTGGCCATTTTTGGCTGAGCGAAAGCGAAGGGCAAGCGGCGGACAGCGAAGCGGGAGAGGCAGCACCGTCCCTGCTATCTTAACGCCCCATCCAGCTCTGTGCCACCCGGGGTTCCAGGGTGCTGAGATGGTTGACGTTTTGTTCGCTCACGTCGTTCGCCGGCACGCAAGAACTGCCCAAAACTGGCCAAAACTGGCCAAAAACGGGCCAAAACTGGCCATTTTCGGCTGAGCGAAGCGGCGGCGGCGGGCGGACAGCGAAATGGAAGTGAGAGGCAGCACCGTCCCGCTATACAAACGCCCCATCCAGCCCTGTGCCACCGGGGGTTCCAGGGTGCTGAGATGGCTGACGTTTTGCTCCGCTCATGTCGTTCGCCATGGCACGCAAGAACTGCACAAAAACTGGCCAAAACGGCCCAGAAACGGGCCAAAACTGGCCATTTTTGTCCTAGCGACCGAGCGGCGAGCGGCGGACAGCGAGCGAAGCGGCGAGAGGCAGCACCGTCCCTGCAATACGAACGCCCCATCCAGCCCTGTGCCACCCGGGGGGTTCCAGGGTGCTGAGATGGCTGACGTTTTGCTCCGCTCACGTCGTTCGCCGCGGCACGCAAGAACTGCCCAAAAACTGGCCAAAACTGGCCAGAAACGGGCCAAAACTGGCCATTTTGGTTTGAAGCGAAGCGGCGAGCCGGCGGACTGCGGCGGCGAGAGGCAGCACCGCCCCTGCTATCTTAACGCCCCATCCAGCCCTGTGCCACCCGGGGTTCCAGGGTGCTGAGATGGCTGACGTTTTGCTCCGCTCACGTCGTTCGCCGCTGCACGCAAGAACTGCCCAAAAACTGGCGAAACAGCCCAGAAATGGGCCAAAACTAGCCATTTTTGGCTGAGCGAAGCGAGCAGCGGCGGAGGACATCGAGTGAAGCGAGAGGCGGCACCGGCCCCTGCTATCTGAACGCCCCATCGAGCTCTGTGCCACCCGGGGTTCCAGGGTGCTGAGATGGTTGACGTTTTGCTCCGCCACGCCGTTCGCTGCGCACGCAAGAACTGCCCAAATACTGGCCAAAACTGCCCAAAAGGGCCAAAACTGGCCATTTTGGCCGAAGCGA
>UBIG03000009.1:125000-146468 GCA_900464855.2 Musa schizocarpa
CGTCCCTTATATTTAACGCCCCATCTAGCCCTGTGCCACCCGTGGGGTTCCAGGGAGCTAAGATGGCTGACGTTTCCTCCGCCACGCCGTTCACGCGGCATGCAAGAACTACCCAAAACTGGCCAAAACGGGCCAAAACCGCCATTTTAAGCTGATTGAGCGAAGCGGCGAGCGACGGACAGCGAAATGGCGAGAGGCAGCACCGCCCCTGCTATACGAACGCCCCATCCAGCCCTGTACCACCCGGGGTTCGAGGGTGCTGTGATGGCTGACGTTTTGCACCGCCACGTTGTTCGCCGCGGCACGCAAGAACTGCCCAAAAACTGGCCAAAACAGCCCAAAAATGGGCCAAAACTGGCCATTTTTGGCTGAGCGAAAGCGAAGCGGCGAAGCGGTGGACAGCGAAAGTGAAGCGAGAGGCAGCACCGCCCCTGCTATATTAACACCCCATCCAGCCCTGTGCCACCCGGGGTTCCAAGGTCCTGAGATGGCAGACGTTTTGCTCGGCCACGCCGTTTCGCCGCTGCACGCAAGAACTGCCCAAAACTAGCCAAAACAGCCCAAAAACGGGCCAAAACTGGCCATTTTTGGCTGAGCGAAGCGAAAGGGCGAAGCGGTGAACAGCTTAAAGAAGCGAGAGGCAGCGCCGTCCCTGCTATCTGAACGCCCCATCCAGCCCTGTGCCACCCGGGGATTCTAGGGCGCTGAGATGGCTGACGCTTTGTTCGCTCATGTCGTTCGCCGCGCACGCAAGAACTGCCCAAAAGGGGCCAAAACTGGCCATTTTTGGCTGAGCGAAGAAGCGGCGAAGGGGCGGACTGCGAAAGGGGAGAGGCAGCACCGCCCCTGCTATATTTAACGCCCCATCTAGCCCTGTACACCCGGGGTTCGAGGGTGCTAAGATGGCTGACGTTTTGCTCTGCTCACGCCGTTCGCCGTGGCACGCAAGAACTGCCCAAAACTGGCCAAAACTGGCAAAAACGGGCCAAAACTGGCCATTTTGGCTGAGCGAGCGGCGGTGAGCGGCGGACAGCGAAAGCGAAGCCAGAGGCAGCACCATCACTTCTATCGAACGCCCCATCCAGCCCTGTGCCACCCGGGGGTTCCAGGGTGCTGAGATGGTTGACGTTTTTGCTCCGCCACGCCGTTCGCCGCGGGCACGCAAGAACTGCCCAAAACTGGCCAAAACAGGCCAAAACTAGCCATTTTGGCTGAGCGAAGCGAGCGGCGAGCGGCGGACAGCGAAAAGGGGCGAGAGGCAGCACCATCCCTGCTATATACGAACGCCCCATCCAGCCCTGAGCTACCCGGGGTTCCAGGGTGCTGAGATGGTTGACGCTTTGTTCCTTCACGCCGTTCGCCGCTGCACGCAAGAACTGCCCAAAACTGGCCAAAACAGCCCAGAAACGGGCCAAAACTGGTCATTTTGGCTGAGCGAAGCGAAAGTGGCGAAGGCGGACAGCGAGCGGCGAGAGAGGCAGCACCGCCCCTGCTATACTTAATGCCACATCCAGCCCTGTGCCACCCGGGGTTCGAGGGTGCTGAGATGGCTGACGCTTTGCTCCGCCACGTCGTTCGGCCGTGGCACGCAAGAACTACCCAAAACTGGCTAAACGGCCCAAAACGGGCCAAAACTGGCCATTTTAGGCTGAAAGCGGCGAAGCGGTGGACAGCGAAATAAGGAGAGGCAGCACCGGCCCCTGCTATACTTAACGCCCCATCCAGCCCTGTGCCACCCGTGGGGTTCCAGGGAGCTAAGATGGCTGACGTTTTGCTCTGCTCACGCCGTTCGCCGCTGCACGCAAGAACTACCCAAAAACTGGCCAAAACGGGCCAAAACCGCCATTTTAAGTTGAGCGAAGGAGCGGGCGAGCTGGACGGACAGCGAGCGGCGGCGAGAGGCAGCACCGCCCCTGCTATATTTAACGCCCCATCCAGCCCTGTGCCACCCGGGGTTCGAGGGTGCTGTGATGGCTGATGTTTTGCTCCGCCACGTCGTTCGCCGCGGCACGCAAGAACTGCCCAAAACTGGCCAAAGCGCCAAAAACAGGCCAAAACTGGCCATTTTTGGCTGAGCGAGAGAGCGGCGAGCGCTTAACAGCGAAGCGAAGCGAGAGGCAGCACCATCCCCGTAATATTTAACGCCCCATCCAGCCCTGTGCCACCCGGGGTTCCAGGGTGCTGAGATGGATGACGTTTTTGCTCCGCCACGTTGTTCGCCACCGCTGCACGCAAGAACTGCCCAAAACTGGCCAAAACAGCCCAAAACGGGCCAAAACTGGCCATTTTTTGAGCTGAGCGAAGCGGGCGGTGGACAGCGAAGCGTAAGCGAGAGGCAGCACCATCCCTGCTATATTTTAACACCCCATCCAGCCCTGTGCCACCCGGGGTTCCAAGGTCCTGAGATGGCTACCGCTTTGTTCGCTTAACGCCGTTCGGCCAAGGCACGCAAGAACTGCCCAAAACTGGCCAAAACAGCCCAAAACAGGCCAAAACAGGCCATTTTTGGCTGAGCGAGAGCGGCGAAGGGCGGACAGCGAAGCCGGAGAGGCAGCACCGTCCCCTGCTATATCGAACGCCCCATGCAGCCCTGTGCCACCCGGGGTTCCAGGGTGCTGAGATGGTTGACGTTTTGTTCGCTCATGTCGTTCTCCGCGCACGCAAGAACTGCCCAAAACTGGGCAAAACTGGCCATTTTTAGCTGAGCGAAGCGAAGCGGGCGAGCGGGCGGACTACGAAGCTGGCGAGAGAGGCAGCACCGTCCCAGCTATATTTAACGCCCCATCCAGCTCTGTGCCACCCGGGTGTTCCAGGGTGCTGAGATGGCTGACGTTTTGCTCCGGCCATGTCGTTCTCCGCTGCACGCAAGAACTGCCCAAAACTGGCCGAAACAGCCCAGAAACGGGCCAAAACTAGCCATTTTTTGAGCGAAGCGAAGCGGAGAGGCAGCACCGCCCCTGCTATATTTAACGCCCCATCCAGCCCTATACACCCGGGGTTCTAGGGTGCTGAGATGGTTGACGTTTTGTTCGGCCACGCCGTCGGCGCCAAGGCATGCACGCAAGAACTGCCCAAAAACAGGCCAAAATAGCCAAAAAAACGGGCCAAAACTAGCCATTTTAGGCTGAGCGAAAGAAGGCGAAGGCGGATAGCGAAGCGGCGAGAGGCAGCACCGTCCCCTTCTATATTTAACGCCCCATCCAGCCCTGTGCCACCCGGGGTTCGAGGGTGCTGAGATGGTTGACGCTTTGTTCTCCGCTTCGCCGCCGCCTTCGCGACACGCAAGAACTGCCCAAAAACTGGCCAAAACTGGCAAAAACGGGCCAAAACTGGCCATTTTTTGGCTGAGCGAAGCGAAAGCAGCGAAAGGCGGACAGCGAAAGCCGGGCGAGAGGCAGCACCATCCCTGCTATATTTAACGCCCCATCCAGCCCTGTGCCACCAGGGGGTTCCAGGGTGCTTAGATGGCTGACGCTTTTACTCCGCCACGCGCTCGCCGCCGTGGCACGCAAGAACTGCCCAAAAACTGGCCAAAACAGCCCAAAAAGGGCCAAACTAGCCATTTTTGGCTGAGCTAACGAAGCGGGCGAAGCGGAGGACAACGAAAGGCGAAGGAAGAGAGGCAGCACCGTCTCTGCTATAATAACGCCCCATCCAGCCTTGTGGCACCCGGGGCTTCCAGGGTGCTGAGATGGTTGACGCTTTGTTCCGCCACGCCGTTCGCCAAGGCACGCAAGAAATGCCCAAAAACTGGTCAAAACAGCCAGAAAACGGGCCAAAACTGGCCATTTTGGCTGAGCGAAGCGAAGCGGCGAAGCGGCGACAGCAGCGGGCGGCGAGAGGCAGCACCGCCCCTGCTATCTTAATGCCCCATCCAGCCCTGTGCCACCCGGGGGTTCGAGGGTGCTGAGATGGCTAACGCTTTGCTCCGCCACGCCATTCGCCGGGCACGCAAGAACTGCCCTAAAACTGGCCAAAACGCCCAAAAACTGGCCAAAACTGGCCATTTTAGGCTGAGCGAAGCGAGCGGCGAAGCGGTGGACATCGAAATGGAAGTGAGAGGCAGCACCCCCCCCTGCTATACGAACGCCCCATCCAGCTCTGTACACCCGGGGTTCTAGGGTGCTGAGATGGCTGACATTTTGTTCCGCCACTTCGCTCGCCGCTGCACGCAAGAACTGCCCAAAACTGGCCAAAACAGCCAAAAAAACGGGCCAAAACTAGCCATTTTTGGCTGATTTAACGAAAGCGGCGAAGCGGAGGACAGCGAGCGAAGCGAGAGGCAGCACCGCCCCTGCTATAAGAACGCCCCATCCAGCCTTGTGCCACCCGGGGTTCCAGGGTGCTGAGATGGTTGACGTTTTGCTCCGCCACGTCGTTCGGCCCGGGCACGCAAGAACTGCCCAAAAACTGGCCAAAACAGCCCAAAACGGGCCAAAACTGGCCATTTTGGCTGAACGAAAGCGGCGAAGCGGCGGACAGCGAAGCGGGCGAGAGGCAGCACCGCCCCTGCTATATTTAATGCCCCATCCAGCCCTGTGCCACCGGGGGTTCGAGGGTGCTGAGATGGCTGACGTTTTGTTCGGCCACGCCGTTCGCCAAGGGCACGCAAGAACTGCCCAAAACTGGCTAAAACGCCAAAAAAACGGGCCAAAACTGGCCATTTTAGGCTGAGCGAAGCGAAGGGCGAAGGTGGACAGCGAAGCGAAGCGAGAGGCAGCACCGCCCCTGCTATATTTAACGCCCCATCCAGCCCTGTGCCACCCGGGGTTCCAGGGTGCTGAGATGGTTGACGTTTTGTCCGCCACGCCGTTTCGCCAAGGCACGCAAGAACTGCCCAAAACTGCCAAAACTGCCCAAAAACTGGCCAAAACTGGCCATTTTTGCTGAGCGAAGCGAAGGCTAACTGTCACGACCTTAGCTGGAATTGCCTAAGGCGTGAGGCACCCTTTGCGGCCAAAGACGCCAACTTAGCTTTATGCTTGCCTAAGTCAAGGCTTCACCCTTTGGGGCAAGGACGCCGAACTTAGCTTATGCTGTCTAAGTCGCTTCGCCTTTTGCGATCTTGTTCGCAAGGATCAGCCCACTTTGTAATTCCTCTCGCAGGTCCCTAAGGACCTGTAAAAGAGAAAGAAGTTAGTTCAAAGAACGAGCAACGGACAAGTCCCAAGTCTCGCGGAAAGGGAAGCTTTACAAGCAATTGTCGAACACCTTGTGTGCACAAGAGAAAAGAGGGAGAGGGAGAAAACAAGGCTTTCAAGGATGAACGAACAGCTGCAAGCCCACAAACAGCCGCCACCTGGTCCCGGGGCAAAACCAAGTTCCCGTGAAGGTCACGCGGCGAACTTATAAAGAGTGTTCAACGCCCGGTATATAACCAAGCCCCATCCAGCCATGTACAACCGGGGGGTTCCTGGGGTCTGAGATGGCTGACGTTTTGTGAGCGGAGGCAGTTCTCCCCGCCACCACCCCCGCGGCACGCCAAAAAAACGAGGCTGATTTGGGCTGTTTTGGGGCTGTTTTGCTCGGTTCGGTGAGCGGTCGCTTGGTAAACGCTGCAGCTTGTTCGAACTTACATATTTACAAGCAAAATGACCCAAAACTAAGAGAAAACATGCTGCCAAGCAGCTGTACATGCAGGTGCGAAGCGACGAACGGTTCGTTGAACAGAGTTGTTAAGTGGTGCGCCGACGACCGCTCGTGACATTCTCCCCACTTAAACTGGTCGACGCCCTCGCCGACGCTGCTGATAGTTGTTGATGACTTCTTCTTCATGTCGCAGGGCGCCTTCAGCTCCCCAACTGGCTTCAGTTTGGGGAAGCTTTCGCCACTTCACCAAGTACTTGTCTGTTTCGGCTCGGCTGGGTAGCTTTTTCTCACGATCCGCCGAATGGATTCCACTCGCTTCTCGAGGAGGCTGTGATGGGAGGTAGCCGAAGTTGGAACATTTCGAGAAGCATCTTGCGGATCCGAATGGTAGGCCTTCAGGTTGTCTGGCGTGAAGGACGCCAGAATTTTGAACCACGCCGGCAGCTGCAACTTGTAGGAAACATTGCCTACTCGCTAATAATTGGGAAGGCCCTTCATATTTACGCATCAATCCTTTGTGAACTCTGTTCCCTCAAGAATTGGAGTGATGTCTGGTTGGAGCTTTACCAACACCAAATCGCCAACTTTGAACTCTTGTGGTCGCCTTCCCAAGTCTGCCCACTTCTTCATCCGCTTTTTGCCGCCTTTCTCCAAGTAAGTCAATAATATCGGCATTTCGATGCCACCTTTTTTAAATGATAGGCTGATGGACTACTCCCCAAGATACCCAATTGCCATAGTGTGTGGAGTCGACGGTTGTTGTCCTGTGATAATTTCGAAGGGGCTCTTTTTGGATGCAGAGTTCCCAAGAAGTTGTAGGAGAATTGGGCGATGTCCAACAGCTTTTCACCAATTCGTTGATTGGCACTCACGTAGTGCCGGAGATACCGCCCAAGAATTTTAATTTATTTTTTTTTCACCGACCATCCGCTGGGGGGGTGGAGGCTTGTAGAGAAGTATAACTTTGACCCCAACAATTTGAATAGCTCGGTCCAGAATCGCCCCAAGAACCGAGCCGCCTCGATCACTAATGATATTGTGTGGGACTCCCCAATACTTCACTACGCCTTCATCATCGGCCCCGCCCTTCTTCAGCCGAAGTGTAGGGGAGCAGCAATGAAAGTTGCATACTTTGAAAACCGACGACCACCACGAGTATCGATCCAAGTCCCCCTATTGTGTGGCAAGCTTGATATGAAGAAGGAAATGCTCTCCCATGGCCTTTTCTCGGTACGGGCAACGGCTCCAAGAGTCCCACCGCTTCCGCTGCTCCACCTTGTCTTGTTGGCAAGCAAGGCATGTTCTAAACATACCTCCACATCAATCCCCATCTTTGGCCAGTAGAAGGCCCTTCCACGAGAGCCAACGCTCGCGGAATGCCCGGGTGTCCAGCCCAAAGGGAATCGTGACACTCTTTCAAGAGTTCACGCTTTAAATTGTCCACTCGAGGAACATAGACCCTATTCCCTTTCAGGTGAACAAGTCCCTCCCCGACCCAAAACCGTCGTGGCTTTGCCTTCTTTGATGAGTCGCATCGATAACCGCCCGGGGATCACTATACAGCCCATCCTTTGATTCGGGAAAGGAAGTTGGAGTGCAACTGACTTGCTTTGGCCTCTGCCCTCTAGTTGTGCAGCATTCACGATTCCACCTTCCGACTCAACGATCGGCCACGACGTCGCCTTTCCCGTGCTTGTACTCCATCGCCATATCAAATTCAGCCAGAAGTCCCGCCACCGCGTCTCGCTTTGGGGAGAGCTTTTTTCGAAGTTTGGAAATAGCTCGTATGATGTTGTTCCGTCCTCAAAGACAAATCGCGACCAGGAGGTAGTGTCGCTAAACTCGCAGACAAAGGGATCATCGCTGTCATTTTTTTCATGTACCGGATACCGCTTCTCTGGTCTCGCTTGAGTTTATGGGCTTCTGAGGGCCACCGGATGACCTTCCTGCATGAGTAATCCCCCCCAATAGCTAAGTCCAAGCATCCAGATGGACTTCAAAGGGCTTCCATAGTTTGGCAATTTGAGCACCGGTTCTTTAGAGAACAGCAGCCTTCGATCCCGGAATGCCATCTCACATTTGTTCCACCACTTCCAAGGCTGTTCCTTCTTCAGCAACCCGGTCAGTGGGGTTGCTCGTCAATATCCCGCAATGAAGCGCCGATAGTAATTGACGAAAACCAAGGAAGGATCTCAACTCGCACCTTCTTTGAGTTCGCCATTTCAAGAATCGCTTGCACCTTCGATTTATCCATCCGAATGGAGCCATCACCCATTCGATGCCCCAAGAATAGAATCTCAGTTTGAGCAAAGTAGCATTTCTCCTTTTATTTAACAAAGTGTTCTCCCCGAGAACTTTGAAAATCGCTCGCAGGTGCTTGACGTGTTCTCGATGGCTATATCAGACGAATTTATATCGCCCAAATAGACGCATCACTTAACTTATCCAAATACTCCTTTGAATAGCTGGTTCATGAGAGTACAGAATGTGGTCGGAGCATTGGTTGCCAAAGGCATCACCAAGAACTCAAACGCCCATACCTGGTCACATGTGTAGTCTTTGCTTTGTCGCTTTCAAAAAGAATGGGCAAGACTGCTAATACCTCAATCAAGGTCGAAGTTTTGAGAAATACTTTGCATTTTACCCAATTGATCGAACAAGTCCAAGAATGAGCTGGATGGGATACTTGTTCTTCACCGCTACTTTGTTGAGGGCTCGATAGTCGACGATAACGGAGGCTCCCATCTTGTTTTTTTTGAAGAGAACCGGAGTCCAAAGGTGCTTTTGAGTCATGGATGAGACCACCGCCAGCAGTTCACCTAACTGCTTTCTGAAGTTCGCCAACTCGGGGGGGGGCATGCGATAGGGTGGTCTCGCTGGAGGCTTCACCGGCCCAGCTCGATATCGTGATCCACGCCCTGCAAGGTGGTGGAAGGGTCTTCGGCAACTCAGGTGGCATAACGCCTTTGAACTCCTTCAGGACGTTCGCCACCACAGCAGGTTCTTGAGTGGCTCTTCATTGAGTGGCTCTAGCTTCATAGCAGCCACGAATGAATGTCTTCGCCTTTTCGCACTTCCCTTTTTCTTCAATTGTAATGCCGAAATGTGTTGGGGCTCCTTGGTTCCTCTCCCAGAGACGGAACCACGCAGGGTCATCGCCTCCCCATCATACATAGGGAGTTCAAGAACGGCATCGGCACCAACTTCGCCAGATGCATAAACTCCATTCCAAGAATCACTTGAAGTCATCTAGTGGCACGCCATCATGTTGGTGTTTCCGCCCAAGTCCCGATTTTGATAGGAACACCCTTCGCCAACCCGAGATTCTTTTTTGGCCTCCCGAAGTTCACCGCTTTCATTCGCTTGGGCTCTTTTCCAAGGTCAACCTAAGTCGTTGTGCTTCGCGATCGGCTATGAAGTTGTGGGTAGCGCCTGATCCACCATTGCACGGGTCGTTTGGCCATTTAGCTTAATGTCCACATACATCAGCTCGCAGCTTCCTCTTTTTTTGTGCCTTCGTCTTCATATTCTCCCCACTTGACCCCGAGATATGCTCAACAATCGAGATTGTTCCCTATTCGGGTCCTTGGCGACTCCTCATCATCGCTGCCGGATTCTGAACTGCTCGAACTAAGAGCAACAGCTTTGCCCTTATCCGATCGGGAGGGTGGATGGAAGCCGCCAAAGCGCTGAGTGCCTGCTTCTGTGGGCACTCCTTTACCATGCGGTCCTCCCACAAGAAGCATCCTCCAGGTTTTGAGGCCTTGCCTTTGGGTTCGGCCCTTTATGGGAGCTCTTCTTCTTTGTTCACCCCCAGCTCCTTCCCTCGAGAATGTTTTGGCATGGGCGATTGCTTGAAGATTGTTTCCTTCTCGCTGGTCTTCCGAGGAAACAAAGTCGGTGAGCCTTTCTGCAGCAGCAGCGATTGCCCCCACTACATCGGTAACATTCCTTCGATTTAGCTCCTGCTGAGCCCATGGTTTCAAACCATCGAGGAAGCTGAACAACTTGTCCTTTTTCGACATGTCCTGTATGTCCAGCATTAGTGCAGAAAACTGTTTTACATAGTCTCGATGGTGGTGCTTTTGACGGAGTTGTCTCAACTTCCTTCTTGCGATTTAACTCTGTGTTCTCCGGAAGGAACTGAGTTCTCAACTCCCGCCTCAAGTCCTCCCATGTGTCGACTCCGACACCTAACCTTTTGTTGGATCTCTTCCCAACGAAGTTCGCCACCAAAGTTTTTCAGATTCCGCTCAGATACATCGCTGCTATAGAAACTTTGGTATCTTCAGAATCGGGCCTCAGAGTTCGAAGTATTGCTCCATGTCGAACAGAAAGTTCTCGAGCTCTTTGGCATCTCTAGCCCTCCAGATCCATGGGGCTCCGTGCCCTCAAGTTTTAGGGAGGTGCAACGCTGGTGTTGCCTCCTCCCAAGATTTAGCGCTCTTGTGAGCATAGCCACCTTTGCCATGAGTTCCGCCACACAACATCCTGTAAGTGTTGCACAGAGTCCTTGGTGTCATCGACAGCCGGTCGACTAGGGCCTCGACCTTGTCGATCCTGGACTCCGCCTCTCTTGCGAGCTCTCTACCCCAACAAGTCTTTGTTGGCCATGGTAGAGTTCCTCCATGCTCGCTTCCAGAACATCCCAGTGCGAGTTTCCGCTGGCGTGAGTCTCTCCTTGTGACTCTTTTTCCCAGTTAGCGCACCAGATTATGCTTCCTCCGCCATGGGAGAGTTACCAACTTCGCTCATCCAGTTCGCTGCCACGATCTTCGTGAGCAGCCCAACAGCATGAGAGCGAGTGTGCACATGCAGCCCACCCGCGGCTGCTTGGGGCAAAGGTCCCGCTTGCCCCGTTTTGCTTGATTCGGCCACGATGCTTTTGCCATGGCGGTTATGGGTTCGCTCATTGTTCGATCAAGAGCTTGCCCGCCTGATACCACAATGTCACGACCTTTAGCTGGAATTGCCTAATGCGGAGGCACCCTTTGCGGCCAAAGACGCGAACTTAGCTTTATGCTGCCTAAGTCGCTTTCACCCTTTGGGGCAAGGACGCCGAACTTAGCTTTATGCTGCCTAAGTCGCCGCTTCTTGCGATCTGTTCGCAAGGATCAGCCCACTTTGTAATTTCTCTCGCAGGTCCCTAAGGACCTGTAAAAGAGAAAGAAGTTAGTTCGAAAGAACGAAAGCAACGGACAAGTCCCGGTCTCACAAAAGGAAAGGGAAGCTTTACAAGCAATTGTCGAACACCTTGTGTGCACAAGAGAAAAGAGGGAGAGGGAGAAAACAAGGCTTTCAAGGATGAACGAACAGCTGCAAGCCCACAAACAGCCGCTCACCTGGTCCCGGCGCAAAACCAAGTTCCCGTAGAAGGTCACGCGGCGAACTTGGCGTAAAGAGTGTTCAACGCCCGGTATATAATCAAGCCCCATCCAGCCATGTACACCCGGGGTTCCTGGGGTCTGAGATGGTTGACGCTTTGTGAGCGGAGGCAGTTCTCCGCCACCTCCCGCTGCACGCCAAAAAAACAGGTTGATTTGGGCTGTTTTGGGGCTGTTTTGCTCGGTTCGGTGAGCGGTCGCTTTGGTAACGCTGCAGCTTGTTCGAACTTACATATTTACAAGCAAAATGACCCAAAACTAAGAGAAAACATGCTGCCAAGCAGCTGTACATGCAGGTGCGAGCGAATTTAACGGTTCGTTGAACAGAGTTGTTATGGTGCGCGATGACCGCTCGTGATGAACGGCGACAGCCATTTTGGACTGCGAGCGGGCAGAGGCAGCACCGGGGTATATTTAACGCCCCATCCAGCCCTGTAGCCACCCGGGGGTTCCAGGGTGCTGAGATGGTTGACGTTTTGTCCGCCACGTCGTTCGCCACGCGGCACGCAAGAACTGCCCAAAAACTGGCCAAAACAGCTTCCAAAACGGGCCAAAACTGGCCATTTTGGCTGAGCGAAAGTGAGCAGCGAAAGGGAGGACAGCGAGCGGCGAGAGGCAGCACCGCCCCCGTTATATTTAACGCCCCATCCAGCCCTGTGCCACCCGGGGTTCCAGGGTGCTGAGATGGTTGACGCTTTGTTCGGCCACGCCGTCGCCGCGGGCACGCAAGAACTGCCCAAAAAACTGGCCAAAACAGCCCGAAAAAACGGGCCAAAACTGGCCATTTTTGGCTGAGCGAAGCGAAGCGGGCGAAGGGCGGATAGCGAACGGGCAAGAGGCAGCACCGTCCCATCTATATTTAACGCCCCATCCAGCCCCAGCCACCCGGGGTTCCAGGGTGCTGAGATGGTTGACGTTTTGTTCGCCATGTCGCTCCGGCCGCGACACGCAAGAACTGCCCAAAAACTGGCCAAAACTGGCTCAAAAACGGGCCAAAACTGGCCATTTTGGCTGAGCGAGCGAAAGCGAGCGGGCGGACAGCGAAATAAGCGAGAGGCAGCACCATCCCCTGCTATATTTAACGCCCCATCCAGCCCCAGCCACCAGGGGGGTTCCAGGGTGCTTAGATGGTTGACGTTTTGCCCCGCCACGCCGTTTCGCCGCGGCACGCAAGAACTGCCCAAAAACTGGCCAAAACAGCTAAAAAAAACGGGCCAAAACTGGCCATTTTGGCTGAGCTTAACGAGCGGCGAAAGCGGAGGACAGCGAAGCGAAGCGAGAGGCAGCACCGGCCCCTGCTATACTTAACGCCCCATCCAGCCTTGTGGCACCCGGGGTTCCAGGGTGCTGAGATGGTTGACGTTTTGTTCCGCCACGCCGTTTCGCCGCGGGCACGCAAGAACTGCCCAAAACTGGTCAAAACAGCCCAAAAAACGGGCCAAAACTGGCCATTTTGGCTGAGCGAGCGAAGGGGCGAAGCGGCGGACAGCGAAGCGGCTAAGAGAGGCAGCACCGCCCCGCTATAATTTTAACGCCCCATCCAGCCCTGTACACCCGGGGTTCCAGGGTGCTGAGATGGTTGACGCTTTTGTCCGGCCACGCCATTCGGGGCCGCGGGCACGCAAGAACTGCCAAAAAACTGGGCAAAACGCCCAAAAAACGGGCCAAAACTGGCCATTTTAGGCTGAGCGAAGCGAAGGGCGAAAGCGGTGGACATCGAAGCGGCGAGAGGCAGCACCGCCCCTGCTATAGCATTTAACGCCCCATCCAGCCCTGCCACCCGGGGTTCCAGGGTGCTGAGATGGTTGACATTTTGCTCCGCCACGCCGCTTCGCCGGCACGCAAGAACTGCCCAAAACTGGCCAAAACAGCCCAAAACGGGCCAAAACTAGCCATTTTTGGCTGAGCGAACGAAGCGGCGAAGCCGGAGGACAGCGAAGCGAAGGAGAGGCAGCACCGCCCCGTTATATTTAACGCCCCATCCAGCCTTATACACCCGGGGTTCCAGGGTGCTGAGATGGTTGACGCTTTGTCCGCTTCACGCCGTCGCCAAGGCACGCAAGAACTGCCCAAAAACTGGCCAAAACAGCCCAGAAACGGGCCAAAACTGGCCATTTTTGGCTGACGAAGCGAAGGGCGAAGCGGGCGGACAGCGAAATAAGCGAGAGGCAGCACCGCCCCCCGCTATATTTAACGCCCCATCCAGCCCTGTACACCCGGGGTTCCAGGGTGCTGAGATGGTTGACGCTTTTGTTCCGCCACGCCGTCGGCCAGGGCACGCAAGAACTGCCCAAAAACTGGCCAAAACGCCCCAAAAAGGGCCAAAACTGGCCATTTTAGGCTGAGCGAAGCGAAAGGCGAGCGGTGGACAGCGAGCTAAGGCGAGAGGCAGCACCGCCCTGTTATAATAACAACCCCATCCAGCCCTGTACACCCGGGGTTCCAAGGTCCTGAGATGGCTGACGATTTGTTCGGCCACGTCGCCATTCGCCGCTGCACGCAAGAACTGCCCAAAACTGCCAAAACAGCCCAAAAACGGGCCAAAACTGGCCATTTTGGCTGAGCGATCGAAGCCGGGCGAAGCGGTGAACTACTTAACGGCGTAGAGGCAGCACCGTCCCTGCTATATTTAACGCCCCATCCAGCCCTGTACACCCGGGGTTCCAGGGTGCTGAGATGGTTGACGCTTTGCTCCGCCATGTCATTCGCCGGGACGCAAGAATGCAAGAACTGCCCAAAAACGGGCAAAACTGGCCATTTTTGGCTGAGCGAAGCGAAGGGCGAAGTGGCGACAGCGAGATAAAGAGAGGCAGCACCGCCCCTGCTATAACGAACGCCCCATCTAGCTCCAGCCACCCGGGGTTCCAGGGTGCTGAGATGGTTGACGCTTTGTTACGCCACGTCGCTCGCCACAGGGCACGCAAGAACTGCCCAAAAAACTGGCCAAAACTGGCCAAAACGGGCCAAAACTGGCCATTTTGGCTGAGCGAAGCGAAGGGCGACAGCGACAGCCGGCGAGAGAGGCAGCACCGCCCCGTTATATTTAACGCCCCATCCAGCCCCCGCATACCCGGGGTTCCAGGGTGCTGAGATGGTTGACGCTTTGTTCGCCATGTCGTCGCTCGCCACGCACGCAAGAACTGCACAAAAACCAGCCAAAACGCCCAGAAACGGGCCAAAACAAGCCATTTTTGTCCTAGCGACCGAAGCCGGGCGAAGGGCGGACAGCGTTTAAGAGGCTTAGATGTCACGACCTTAGCTGGAATTGCCTAAGGCGGAGGCACCCTTTATGCCAAAGACGCGAACTTAGCTTGCGCTGTTTAAGTCGCTGGTCACCACCTTGTGGCAAAGACGCCGAACTTAGCTTTTATGCTGTAAGTCGTCGCTTCCGGGCGATCTTGTCCGCAAGGATCAGCCCACTTTGTAATCCCTCTCGCAGGTCCCTAATGACCTGTAAAAGAACGAGCAACGGACAAGTCCCAAGTCTCGCTAAAAGGGAAGCTTTACAAGCAATTGACGAACACCCTGTGTGCACAAGAGAAAGGAGGGAGAGGGAGAAAACAAGGCTTTCAAGGATGAACGAACAGCTGCAAGCCCACAAACAGCCGCCACCTGGTCCCGGCGCGAAAACCAAGTTCCCGTGAAGGTCACGCGCTTAACTTGTAAAAGAGTGTTCAACGCCCGTATATAATCGAAGCCCCATCCAGCCATGTATACCCGGGGTTCCTGGGGTCTGAGCTGGTTGACATTTTGTTTGAGGCAGTTCTCCCGCCACCTCCCCCGCACGAAAAAACGAGGCTGATTTGGTCTGTTTTGGGGCTCTTTTGCTCGGTTCGGTGAGCGGTCGCCGGCAACGCTGCAGCTTGTTCGAACTTACATATTTACAAGCAAAATGACCCAAAACTAAGAGAAAACATGCTGGAAAGCAGCTGTACATGCAGCTGCGACCGATTTAACGGTTCGTTGAACAGAGTTGTTGTTGGGTGCCGACCCACCGCTCGCGGACAGAGAGGCAGCACCGCCCCTGCAATTTAACGCCCCATCCAGCCCCTGTACCACCCGGGGTTCCAGGGTGCTGAGATGGCTGACGCTTTTGCTGCGCCACGTCGCTCGCCAGCGGCACGCAAGAACTGCTCAAAAACTGGCCAAAACTGGCCAGAAACGAGCCAAAACTGGTCATTTTTGCTGAGCGAGCGAAGCGGCGAAGCGGCAGACAGCGAAAGCAAAGCGAGAGGCAGCACCGCCCCCGTTATATTTAACGCCCCATCCAGCCCTGTACCACCCGGGGTTCCAGGGAGCTGAGATGGCTGACATTTTGCTCCCGCCACGTCGCTCGGGCCGCGGGCACGCAAGAACTGCCCAAAACTGGTCAAACAGCCCAGAAACGGGCCAAAACCAGCCATTTTTGGCTGAGCGAGCAGCAGAAAGCGGAGGACATCGAAATTAAGCGAGAGGCGGCACCGCCCCTGCTATATACGAACGCCCCATCCAGCTCTGTGCCACCCGGGGTTCCAGGGTGCTGAGATGGCTGACGTTTTGTTCGGGCCACGACGCTCGCCGGGGCACGCAAGAACTGCCCTAAAACTGCCCAAAACAGCCCAAAAACGGGCCAAAACTGGCCATTTTTTGGCTGAGCGAGCCGGGCGAGAGGCAGCACCGCCCCTGCTATACGAACGCCCCATCCAGCCCTGTGCCACCCGGGGATTCCAGGGGTGCTGAGATGGCTGACGTTTTGCTCTGCTCACGTCGCTCACCGCGGCACGCAAGAACTGCCCAACAACTGGCCAAAACAGCTCAAAAAGGGGCCAAAACTGGCCATTTTGGCTGAGCGAGTGAAGGCGAAGCGGTGGACAGCGAAATGTAAGCGGAGAGGCAGCACCGCCCCTGCTATACTTAACGTCCTCTAGCCAGCCCCTGTACACCGGGGTTCCAGGGTGCTGAGATGGCTGACGCTTTGCTCCGCCACGCTGCTCGCCGCTGCACGCAAGAACTGCCCAAAACTGGCCAAAACAGCCAGAAACGGGCCAAAACTAGCCATTTTGGCTGAGCGAATGAAAGCAACGAGCGGAGGACATCGAGTTAAGCGAGAGGCTTACACCGCCCCCACTATATTTAACGCCCCATCCAGCTCTGTATACCCGGGGTTCCAGGGTTCTGAGATGGTTGACGTTTTGTTCGGGCCACGCCGTCGGCCCAAGGCACGCAAGAACTGCCCAAAAACTGGCTAAAATTGGTCATAAAAGGGCCAAAACTGGCCATTTTGGCTGAGCGAAGCGAAGCGGGCGAAGCGGCGGACAGCGAAAGCGGAGAGGCAGCACCGCCCCTACTTATATGAATGCCCCATCCAGCCCTGTACACCCGGGGTTCTAGGGTGCTGAGATGGTTGACGCTTTGTTCGCCACGCCGTTTCGCCACGCATGTAAGAACTGCCCAAAACTGGCCAAAACTGGCCATTTTTGGTTGAGCGAAGGAAGGCGAAGGGCGGACAGCGAAGCTAAGCGAGAGGCAGCCCCATCCCTTGCTATATTTAACGCCCCATCCAGCCCTGTGCCACCCTGTCATGACCTTTAGCTGGAATTGCCTAATGCGAGGCACTTTGCGGCCAAAGACGGGAACTTAGCTTATGCTGCCTAAGTCGCTGGTCACCTTTTGTGGCAAAGACGCTGAACTTAGCTTTATGCTGCTCAAAGTCGCTGTTACCTGGCGCATCTTGTTCCGCAAGGATCAGCCCACTTTGTAATTCCTCTCGCAGGTCCCTAAGGACCTGTAAAAGAGAAAGAAGTTAGTTCGAAGAACGAAAGCAACGGACAAGTCCCGGGTCTCGCGAAAAGGGAAGCTTTACAAGCAATTGATTTAACACCCTGTGTGCACAAGAGAAAGGAGGGAGAGGGAGAAAACAAGGCTTTCAAGGATGAACGAACAGCTGCAAGCCCACAAACAGCCGCCACCCGTCCCGGCAAGAAACCAAGTTCCCGTGAAGGTCACGCGGCGTAACGGCGAAAGAGTGTTCAACGCCCGGTATATAACCAAGCCCCATCCAGCCATGTACACCCGGGGTTCCTGGGGTCTGAGCTGGTTGACGCTTTGTGAGCAGAGGCAGTTCTCCGCCACCTCCCCCGCTGCGCTAAAAACGCAGGCTGATTTGGGCTATTTTGGGGCTGTTTTGTTCGGTTCGTGAGCGGTCTCTTTGCAACGCTGCAGCTTGTTCGAACTTACATATTTACAAGCAAAAGGACCCAAAACTAAGAGAAAACATGCTGTCAAGCAGCTGTACATGCAGGTGCGAAGGATTTAACGTTCGCTGAACAGAGTTGTTGCGGTGCGCCGTTTAATCGCTCGTGGACATTCTCCCCCACTTAAACTGTCGACGCCTCTCGCCGATGCCCGTTGGTAGTTGTTGATGACTTCTTTTTTCATGTCGCAGGGCCTTTCAGGTTCTCCCAACCTGGCTTCAGTTCGGGAAGCTTTCGCCACTTCACCAAGCATTTCTGTGTTGTTTCATTCACTGGTAGCTTTATTTTTATCCGCCGTATCGGTTTCCACTCACTTCTCGTAGGGAGGCTGTGATGGGAGGTAGCCGAAGTTGGAATACTTGAGAGGCATCTTTGCGGATCCAATTGGTAGGCCTTCATGTTGTCGGGCGCGAAGAACGTTGTGAATTTTGAACCACGCGAAGAAATGCAACTTGTAGGGAAACATTGCCTACTCGCTTAATAATTGGGAAGGGCCTTTATATTTCACGCACCAATCCTTTTTGAACTCGCTCCCAAGAATTGAGTGATGCTGGTTGGAGCTTTACCAACACCAAATCGCCAACTTTGAACTCTTGTGGTCGCCTTTCCCAAGTCCGCCTAATTTCTTCATCCGCTTTTGCCGCTTTCCAAGTAAGCTCACGCAATATCGGGCATTTTCGATGCCACCTTTATGGTAAATGATAGGTCGATGGACTACTCCCAAAGATACCCAATTGCCATAGTGTGTGGAGTCGACGGTTGTTGTCCCCGCGGATAATTTCTGAAGGGGCTCTTGTTGGATGCAGAGTTCACAAGAAGTTGTAGGAGAATTGGGCATGTCCAACAGCCTTCACCTAATCTGTTGATTGGCACTCACAATAGGTGCCGAGATACCGCCCAAGAGCTTAATTTATTCTTTTCACCGACCATCCGCCCTGGGGTGGAGGCTTGTAGAGAAGTATAACTTGACCCCAACATTTGAATAGCTCTGGTCCGTAATCGTCCCCAGAACCGAGCGCCTCGATCACTAATGATATTGTGTTGGACTCCCCAATATTTCACTACACTTCTTCATCATCGGGCCCGTCGCTTCTTCAATAAATGCTAGGGGGAGCAGCAATGAAAGTTACATATTTTGAAAATCGACGACCACCACGAGTATCGATCCAAGTCCCCTACATGTGGCAAGCTTGATATGAAGTTCAAGGAAATGCTCTCCCATGGCCTTTTCGGGTACGGGGCAACGGCTCCAAAAAGTCCCACCGCTTCCGCCGTTCCACCTTGTCTTGTTGGCAGGCAAGGCATGTTCGAACATACTCCTCCACATCAATCCCCATCTTTGGCCAAGAGAAGGCCCATTCCACGAGAGCCAACGCTCTGTGGAATGCCCGTGTCCAAATTTAAAGGGAATCGTGACACTCTTTTAAGAGTTCACTTTAAATTGTCCACTCTGGGAACATAGACTCCTATTCCCTTTTTATGTAAACAAGTCCCTCCCCGGACCCAAACCGCCGCGGCTTTGCCTTCTTTGATGAGCTGCGATCGTGATAACCGCCTGGGATCACTATACAGTCCATCCTGATTCGGGAAAGGAAGTTGGAGTGCAACTGATTTGTTTGGCCTCTCCGCCAGTAAAGATTCCACCTTCCGACTCAAACAAGACGGCCACTATCGCTCTTCCCGTGTTTGTACTCCATCGCCATATCAAATTCAGCCAGAAGTCCCGCCACCGCGTCCTCGCTTGGGGGGAGTTTTTTCCTGAAGTTTGAAATAGCTCGTATGATGTTGTCTGTCCAAAGACAAATCGCTGACCGAGGAGGTAGTGTCGCCAAACTCGCAGACAATGGATCACCGCTATCATCTCTTTTTCATGCACCGGATACCGCCTCGGGGTCTCGCTGAGTTTATGCCTCGAGGGCCACCGGATGACCTTCCTGCATGAGTACTCCCCAATAGCTAAGTCCCAAGCATCTGTATGGACTTCAAAGGGCTCTCGATAGTTTGGCAATTTTGATAATCGGTTCTTCTAGAACAGCAGCCTTCGATCCCCGAATGCTATTCACATTTGTCCGACCACTTCAAGGCTACTTCCTTCTTCAAGAACGCCGTGGGGTTGTTCGCTTCAATATCCCGCGAATGAAGCGCCGATAGTAGTTGAAGAAAACCAAGGAAGGATCTCAACTCGGCACCTTCTTTGAGTTCGGCCATTCCAAGAATCGCTTTTGCACCTTCGATTTTATCCATCCAATGGAGCCATCACCACTTCTGGATGCCCCAAGAATAGAATCTCAGTTTGAGCAAAAGTAGCATTTCTCCCTTTACTTAACAAAGTGTTCTCCCCGAGAACCTTTGAAAATCGTTCGCAGTGCTTGACGTTCTCGAAGGCTTGGTCAGACGATTTATATCGCCCAAATAGACTAATCACCTAACTTATCCAAATACTTTGAATAGCTGGTTCATGAGAGTATTTAATGGAGAAGATTGGTTGCTTTAAAGGCATCACCAAGAACTCAAACGCTTCCATATTTGGTCACATGGGTAGTCTTTGTTTTCGCTTTCAAAGAATGCGCGACTGCCAATAATTTCACCGAGGGTCGAAGTTTTGAGAAATACTTTGTCTTTTTCCAATTGATCGAACAAGTCCAAGAATGAGCGTGGATGGGATACTTGTTCTTCACCATTACTTTTTGAGGGCTCGATAGTCGACGATAATCGGGAGGTTCCCATCTTGTTTCTTCTCCGAAGAGAATTGGAGCCCGAAGGTGCTTTTGAGTCTGCGGATGAGACCACCGCTAGCAGTTCACCTAACTGCTTTCGAAGTTCTGCCAACTCGGCGGGGTACGCGATAGGGTGGTCTTGCCGGAGGCTTCACCCCGCCCAGCCCTCGATATCGTGATCCACGCCTGGGTGGAAGGGTCTTCGCAACCCGGGTGGCATAACGCCTTGAACTCCCTTCCAGACGCTCTACCACCATGCCAGGGTTCTGAATGGCCTTCTTCATTGAGTGGCTCTAGCTTCATAGCAGCCAATGTCGGGCCACTTTCGCGACACTTTCTTCAATTGTAATACAAATGTGTTGGGGCTCCTTGGTTCCTCTCCGAGACGGGAACCACGCAGGGTCATCGCCTTCTCCCATCATACATAGGAGTTCAAGAACGCACGGCCTCAACTTCTGCCAGTGATGCATAAACTCCATTCCAAGAATCACTTGGAAGTCGCCCAAAGGGCACGCACTCATCATGTTGGTGATTCCGCCCCAAGTCCCATTTTGATAGGAACACCTTTCGGCCAACCCGGAGATTCGCTTGGCTCTCCGAAGTTCACTTTCATTCGGCTTGGGCTCTTCTCCAAGGTCAACCTAAGTCATTGTGTTTCGCGACGGCTATGAAGTTGTGGGTAGCTCGATTCACCATTGCATCGGTCGTTGGCCATTTAGCTTAATGTCCACATACATCACCGCCATTCCTCGCTTTTTGTGCTTTTCGTTTTCAGATTCTCCCTCACTTGACCCCTTTTGATAGCGTGAAACAGACGATTGTTCTATTCGGGGTCCTTTTGCAACTCCTCCTCGCCGCCGCTGATTCCCAACTCATCAACTAAGAGCAATAGCTTTGCCTTTGTTCGACCGGGAGGGTGGATGGAAGCCACAAAGTTGCTTGAGTGCCCGCTTTCAGGCACTCCTTACCATATGCGGTCCTCCCAGACAAGAAGTATCCTCCAGGTTTTGAGGCCTTGCCTTTGGGTAGTGGGCCCTTTATGGGAGCTCTTTTCTTTGTTCGCCCAGCCTCCTTCCTTGAGAATGTTTTGAGGTAATTGTTTGAAGATTGTTTCCTTTCGCTATTTTCCGAGGGAAACAAAGTCGGTGAGCCTTTTCAGCAAGAGGGATTGCCCCTGGACTACCACTGCAACATTCCTTCGATGATTTAGCCTCACAGCCCATGGTTTCAAAAACCATCGAGGAAGTTTCAACAATTTGTCCTTATCGGACATGTCCTATATGTCCAAGCATTAGTGCAGAAAACTGCTTCACATAGTCTCTGGATGGTGGTGCTTTGAGCGGAGTTGTCTCAACTTCCTTCATGCATTTAACCTGTGGTTCTCCGGAAGAAACCTGAGTTTCAACTCCCCGCTTCAAGTCCTCCCATGTGTCGACTCCGACACCGAATCTTGTTGGATCTCTTCCCAACGAAGTTCGCCACCAAAGTTTCAAGATTCCGTTAAGATACATCGCTATAGAAACTTTGGTATCTTCGTAATCGGGC